>RWGY01001045.1:0-55339 GCA_007726485.1 Eragrostis curvula | reverse complement strand
GGAATGCATAATTGCTTTGGGTATGAAGTCCTCAACATTTTTCCTGACTATATTATAATATGACTTCAATAGCAATTTTGTGATTGCTATTTCAAGGGCCTCCTGCTCAGACTGGTGTTCTGAAGGCTTCAGGACGACTGGTGGCTGTTTAATAACAATGAAGGTCTTAATCAATCACGTGCCACTTTCAAAGATAGATGAGAAAATTACCAAGATACCTCACCTCTCTTAACTGTATCGTGGAGAATGAATGTTCCAGATTAGGTGCAGGTGCAGCATAAGATCTGTTTACTGAGGCATCTCTTGCAGAAGCATGTGTTCGGTCTTCATTAGAGTTAAATATTGAAGTCCAGAACGATGTGCTTCCACTACCTAAAAGATGAGCAGGCAACATATGTAAGATCATACGAGTAGGCTGATCAAAATGCGTACGCCATCACAACATGAAATGACGGAGAACCTTTCCTACAGATGGTGAAATAATCTTTACCTGAAGATCCTGGTCTATCTGCCTCGGCAGCAGGCCTTACCCCCTGGTATTGATAGAAAACAGAAGCAAAGGAAAATAAAGTTAGACCTAAATGTGCTAAAGTCACTGAACAAATCCTGCATTCAGAAATAGACATTCAATCGATAAAAGATGGTAACGAGAAAAACCTGGATGTGGTCAGTAACTACTCCATTTACACCACTTCTACCCAAAATTGCACGTGACTTTTGAGTTTTTTCAGAAGCCTGTACCTTATCAGCATCTACTCCATCCTGCAATACAGTACAGTTAAACATTTGTAGATAATTTTTATGTCGCGAACTGAATCAACACGCAATTGTGAATGAAACTATTTTTTTTCTCACAAATCTGGACAAACTTAACATGAGAATAAGTGCATAGCAGACTAAGAGTAGTAGAATCTAATAGATTTAGCCAAAAGCTCGCCCAGAATAAACAGGTCTTCCCATCAATCATTATAAGCAGCACGTGGACACAACTCAAATTCTTCATTTCTAGACACCCATAAGTTCTAACGCCCTACTTGTTTGCTTAGCAGAGTCCACCATTTTTTCTTTTTCTAAAAAGGCTTCACATCAATATATTGATATCCCTACAAAGAGATTATTTATGTTGTCCCTGCAAACAATTATGCACTTTAACAAAAAAAAAAGTAAAAACAAAAAGTAAAAAAGCACATGCAATGTTAATACACTGCACTTTGCACTGATTCCAGCATTAATTGGTTTCTGTACCAGATAAACAGAGACACACCTTTTTAACCACCGCTGCAGACATTTAGCAGACCTCACTTGCTGCTGCGCTAGCTCGACAGCCTTGCTGCCACCGATAAAGTTGGGGTGGGATGTGTTTATGTAATCCTCCTGCACAATAATTCATATCGTTCAAATGAAGCAATGAACAAGAAAAGATAGAATACAAGGAGCCGATGTAATAAACATACAAACGCTACTGAAACTATTTCATTCTTAAACCATTCCTAAATGGCCGTCTAAACATGTGTAAACGCTACCTGGACCTTTGTGCAGTTTAGGGCCTAGTGGGAGTAGTGATCAATTGACCCGTTTATACGGTCAAAAATTGGCCAAAAATGGAGTAAACATCCTACACGCCACTTACACGGATCAGTGAGGCGTTCTGCCCCGAATCAAGCGGCGACTAGGCAAATGGTGGAATTTCTTGGACCGACCCCCTTCTGACCCCCAGTCCGAGAGGAACAGCGTGACAACGCAGGATCAAATGTCCTACACGACACGGAACTTACACGGATCTGTGTGACGTTCAGCCCAAATCAAGCAGCCGCTAAGCAATGGTGACCTTCTTGGATCAGCATTCTTATTGGTCTCCAGCCCCGGGAGGCGCAGCATGACGAATCCGAGAGCCAGTGGCGCTGCAGGTGACGCCCACTCAAGCACCGCAGGCACGCAGGGACAAGGTTGTGGAAGTCGAGCAGCACCGCATTGTCCGCATCCAGCTCCGACGATGCGTGCCAGGGGCATGTGAGTAGGAGGGCCGCCAAGAAGCAGCTGCGGCGGCATGGCGCTGGGGTTCAGCCACCACTTCAAGAGGAGGATAGAGAGACGAAGAATGGCCGGCTGGTGGATAAGGGGCTCAATCCGATGTTGGAAAGGGAAGAGTAGACACAATGTGGGCTCGGCTTGCTGATGGCGGGCTTATTTTCTCCTCTCTTTTTTTATTATTTTCCTTCCCAACCTGCTGCTAGGTGCTACTAGTCGCACACCGCTTAATCCGTGTAAGGTGCCATAAGCACCACGGCCTAAATGCTAAACGAGGCCCCATCGCCTGTTTACCATTGCCGTTTACGAAAATCGGGAGTAAAGGTGACAAGGGTAGGGAACTATTGTATTTCAGATGTAAAACTGCTGCCAGGGAACTAGTAAATTAACAGGTATAGAGCAAGAGGATGTTTACCTCCATCTGAATAATGTGTGCTATCATATTTTCTGCTGGCTTGAGCCCATCACGCAAAAACTTCCCAATTACTTCATCCATACTTCTACGAAGTACAGGAAACTGCTGCAGCTCCGTTGCAAGGCAGCGATGGCTCATCTGCAGTAAACAAGTAAAGTCAGTATCAGAAATAGTCATAGATTAGTACATCAGTATGTTAGGTACTTCTGTATGTAAAGTGAGCAAACAAGTCTCTTCCAGTTCCCAACAAATGACAAGTGGTTGGGCATATTAGGAATTTCTGCACAACGATACACTAGACAGTATAATGTGCGTTCTGTATAACCAGACAAATCTATGTATAGAAGTCTATACCTTCACCAGCTCATCATAGATGAACTTTGCACACTGAAGACTTGGATCATGCATCTGCTGATCTGCCTACGTACAAGGACTTCAAATGGCACCTATAGCAAAAGGTTCGTGTCAGCTAAACAGTTCAAAGCCCACAATTATATTAAAATACTGAAAGCAAAGGAGACAGTGCATCTTACTTCAGGTACAAATAGAGCACTTCTAGGACCAGTTGCATTTTGTATAGCCATGCGGATATCTTCATCGGTAACATCCTCACAAGGATCGACCTCCTGTGAAGACATGGATTTTACAGCCTTGTATTTACAATATTCAATTAAAGAAGCGATGCAGAATAGTAATAGAAACAATAACCAAGATTATCCAACATACCTCTAAGCTTTTGACAAAGATAGACTGAAAAATATAATGGATTCTTGCCCCACCGGAAAGTTCAATTGTCGATATATCTTCATTTTTTCCTTCCACCATTGACGAGAAAGCTACACACAAGTAAGGCTTCAGGTTAGTATACAAAGACACGACACAGAATATAGACATTTTGATCATAGGATCATACCTTCACAGTATTTAGCCAGAATGTTCAAAAGCTTAGCACCTAGCCCAGCCTGAAATTAGGAAAATTATAGATGGGTCATCACAAGGGAAACCAAATGAATAGAAGAGAATATAAACGAACCATATCAAGTTTGAAAAAATAAGCTGAGCTAAATTGTTCCAGATAAAAGTTTGTGCCTTCACTTCAATCAATTTGAACAAAAAAGAATAAATAATTCAGGACAGACCTTTGAGTCAACTGGTTCACCATACAAAGCAAGCTCCCTAGCAACAGCTGTCAATTGACTACTTATGCGTGACTTGAGTCCTGGCAGAACAGTCTTTATATGCTGGACCAAAATCTGAAACCAAGTGCATGCATTTTACTATAAATCCCCAACATACTGTAAGCTGGATTACAACAAACATTTCCTTCATAAAAAAGAATACCTGGTTTAGTTTCTTTGCCAACTGAGGTATCCCACAATACTGAGCAAGACCATTGTATGCCTAAAATGAAGAAAACAAATTCTATTAACCTATAAAAAGAATAAGAAATATCACGGAAATGGTAATTTAAGTGCAACATACCGGCTGAGTACGGAAGAATTTCTCTTCACGAGCCAGAGCATCCTTGATACTGAGGTCTGAGTTGATATCCTGCGACATTAAGAATACATTAGGGCATGTCTGGCAGAGCTCCAGCTCCAGGAATTTTCAGAGCTGAAGGTGGGGAAATTCAGAGGCCAGCGGGTCAGGTTGAGCTATTTTGTTCCATATAGATGCCTTTAAAATTGATCCAGGGGCTCCCAAACATGAACTATCAAACCAAAAGGCTTAACTTATAGGAAGTATGACCAAAACATGTCTTTAATTACTTGTGATATTAAAAAGCAATGCAAAATTCATCAAAAGTTGACAGCTAAGTCAAAGCCATATAAACAACCAGGACGATGTAATGGCATCAATAGTCCCATCAGAAAGCTCCAATCTAACTAGAAAACACACTGAGCAACATATAGATGACAGTTGACTTCTTTTGGCAAGACGACAACAGTTCAGTTGCTAACGCAGCTGAATCCCTTCAGTTAAACAACCTTGTGTAAATTAGTGAATTTAAAGAAGTTTTAACGTACCTGCTGGCTGCGATTTACCACACCAACATAACCGAGTTTTAATGGAATCACATTTCCCAGCAAAAAGTTACGGGCATCAGTTCCCCTGTCCATTATGTCCAACTGCAGACAAACTTGTAAGTGAGAACAGCATGAACAATATGCACCTTTTACAATTAAAGGCCTCAGGGTCAAACCTTTGTGATAACACCGATTGTTCGAGAACCTAACAAGAATGAATAAGCCTAATAAGATGCAATCCTGGTTTAAATATCTTATGAACTGAACAATCTTTGCAGTACACACATACCATCAGGGTCCGCAACTCGAGCCATTTGAAGAGCATCAGAATTTGCTAAATCTGCATTTGCTGGAGAAACAGCTAAGATGATACATGTCTTGTGCCTGATGTATGACATTATCATAGTCCTTATTCTGGCCTCAATGTCAGTTGGCTGATCACCAACTGGCACCTTCGTGATTCCAGGCAAATCAACCAAAGTAATGTTCAGAACATTTGGTGAAAATATCTTCAACCGTATCTGCCTATCTGATACACCCTTGTTGCCGCCCGCCTCCCGGTCCGTTTCTGCCTGCATTGATTCAGTAAATTGTTAAACAAGAAAATAATAGAATATGGAGAGAACTTACGGCAACTCACATCTACACTAAGTTACCATCATAACTGAAGCAAAGAAACCAACACAGTTCCATCAAATACTGATACAAAAGAAAAAGTTCCATGCATTACTCACTTATGCACTCCCAACTCTCATCTTACAGTATATATCATCCACAGGTCTTGCTAGAATCCACTAAAAGCAACACTATTATACCAAAGAATCCAGTAAGAGCAACTCATGTGTAGTTGCAATACACATGAAACCAAGCAAACCGTTAAGGCTCTGAAACCCAACAGTAAACCCCAAAGGACAAAGCTGAATGTACAAACTAGAAACAGCAATTTGTTCGTACTTCTGAATAGACTAAAGAATCACGCCACGAACCAGCAATGGAAAAGCGTCATTACTACAACTAAATCCAGAGACAATGCAAGCATTGCCATTGTTACAAAGTCCAAAGCACCATCTCGCTAACAACATGCTGAGACTAGATGCGTTACCAAACTGCATTGTAATCCATGAAACCCAACCCACACAAGCATCAGAAACAAGCAGGAGCATACTGTTTATTTATTCATGAAAACAAGCACCAAAGTCGCACCTAAACCATCATCTCAAACCGTAAAGCGCAGCCACAACAGAATATTACAGCCAATAAACTCACGAACAAGAGTCGCATAATGCATAAACAAGTCAACATCCCAATCAATTGCTTAATTTCAAAGGCTGACTGGCTCAATCAGTCGAAGCAATAGAGGAGACGAGGAGGAGGGACGGGGACCTGGATCTCGCGTCGGATTTCGCGGAAGTCGTAGAAGCGGCGCCCCGAGAGGTGCAGGAACTCGCCCCACTCGTCCGCCTCGGCATCCGCAGGGCGACGCGGCTGGTGCACGAGCTGGAGCACTAGGGGGCGGCGCGTGCAGATGTCGGAGCCTCGCGGGAGGAAGTCGCGGCCGACTAGCGCCTCGAGGACGCTGGACTTGCCGCTGCTCTGGCTCCCCACCACGGCCACCTGAGGCAGGTCGATCGTGGAGCTGCTCCCGAGCTGCGCGAAGATGTCCTGCAGCTTGTTGACGATCGGGATCACCGACGACCCCACCGCCGCCGCCGCAGCCGCCGCGGCGGTGGCCGCCGGCGACGAGGCGGACGACGCGGAGGAGAAGTGGTCGTCGGCCATCGGCGCGCGCGGTCTGGGGCGAGGCGATGCGAGCTCCGCCGCTAGGCCTAGGGTTTTGGAGGAGGCGGGCGAGGAGAGGTCGGGAAGGGGATCGGCGGATCGAGAAATTCCTTTTTCCTCTTTTTTTCACGGCTCTGGGGTAGGATTTGAATCGGGAGGTGCGCAGGGGTGTTTCCGAATTCCGGGGAAGGAGACGCGCGGGGAAATTACCTTTATAACCTCCACCTTCTTGGCTTAGGGAACAAAGCTAAGGACGAGTTCGTTTTCAAGAGCAATGGAGATTCCGGTGCAAAGATTCCGGTTGTGAAAGTGTTTCTTGACGAGGAAGATTACAGCAGCTAGTAAATCGACAGTCTTGTTGAACCATAACACTTGCAATCCGTGTCCTCATATTGGTAAGAGTTGTACATCAGAATCATTTTCATGCAGTGCAAAAAAAAAAAAGTTTCTATTCAACTCCAACCTACTTTTTCCAAAAGGAATTGATCAGTACTCGGTAGAGGGGTTACAATGTAACACGATTGAACAACCGGCAGCAACAATCAGCCTAAAACAAGAATGTTAAGTGTTTATTAAAAGTTGTACAGGATAAAGTTGAAGAAAATTCATCAATATACACTCAACTGTGCTGCGGGGAAAAATCGCTTGACTGGGTTTCTTGCGGGACGGCTGGGTCTCGTCGGAGCAGACATCCCAGCCCCAGGCCAGGGCGCCAGGCTGGTTTCGTCGAAGTGATCACGATCGACGTCCTCGGCCGCATGGACCGTCCAATGCAAAACGACCGCTTGACTAGGACACGACTGCACGATTGAACGAGGCGCGCGGCGGCCATTTTCTTCGAGTGGCACCATGGCTCGCCAACACTCAACAGAATGTCCCTGATCTGATAAGGACGGTGAGGGCCCATCTGCATTGACACTACGGTGGTAACTGGGACCTTAGTGGTTCGTTGTCTATTGGAACTTGGAAGCTCGGATGCTCTGGCGCCACTAGTTTGGAATTTTGCCGCTTTACAAAAAGTATATATCGAAGCACATGTGCTTTGAAAAGCACCGTCTTATTGCCAGTACTATTTTCAGTTCACGTGTGCGTGGTTCATGGTACTTTCAATTTCAGCTTGTCGATCAACGCTTCTAGTTCTGGGAGTTTACGAAGCTAAAGTTTTTCATTATCTAAATAAACGAAGCTAAAGTTTTGATTACTGCAGAAAATATGTTGAGGATTTGGTTTGCTTAGCATGGTGCATGAGATAGCCTACGAAGGGGGAAATGCCCCCGTGACCCAATATAACAGCTGCCGAAATCAAGATGGATCGCAAGCTCCGGCTGCGCGAAGTGCCCCTTGTCGTGTGGAAAAGGCCCAACATGAGCAGTTCTTCCGTGGGATAGGCCTTAGTCGCTCAAAAAAAAAAAGTTGGTCTAAAGGATTTCGGCAACCCAATTACACACAGCTGTGTGTCGAGCTTGTTCAGTGAGTAAGTTCGACCATGTGATGTCAAGAAATACCAGGAAATTCCCCTAAAAAAAAGAAATGTCAGGAAATTTAGGCAAAACACCACCAATTTCCGCTTCGGGGACAGTTGAACACGACATCTTATGCTTTTAACCATCAAGGTCACACTGATTTGGGAGGCGGAAAAAGGAGGTCGCCTTTGGGGTTAAGTAGTCCGGTCCCGGCTGCTCAGCGGGGCGGGGAATCCGCGTCCACGACAACGGCGGCTAAGAATGCACCGGCAGCAGCGCCTTCTTCGTCTGCTGCTGATGTTGTGCTTCCCGTTGGGGTCCAGGGTAGTGCTGATGTTGGGTCGGAGACTATGGACCTTGACTTGCCTGGAGGTGAGGGTGTTCGTGTACTTCCCGGAATGGTGGAAAAGCAAAATCTTATTCTCGTTGCTCACAAAGCGGTCACTTGGCAGCTGACTGTAATACTGAAGTTTATTGTGTTATCTGTGATGGACATGACCATGTGAATCATCGATGTCCGATCCTTAAGCAAGACAGGCCGGTTGCTCATGCTGTCGGTTACTCCGTTGAAGGGCTTGGTTTCTACCATATTCCTCATCCACCTCTATGGAGGAAAAAAGACACAAAAACGGACACTTGTGAAGGTGGTCGGTGGGCAGCTTAGCCTTGAGCAAGTCATTGTTCAGTTACAAAGATTAGTGGCCAGCAAATGGAAATGGGATCCTGTGGAACATGAAGATGGCTCTTTTATTGTTATGTTTCCCTCCAAATCTGAGCTGCAACAATCCATTGCTTATGGGGGTACGGATGTCCGTGAAAATGGAGTCTCTACCGGGGTTCGTTTGCAGTTTGAGGAATGGCAAGAAAAAGAGGAGGGCTTCCTGCTGCCCAAGGTGTGGGTTCGTGTGAGGGGTATCCGAAAGAAGCTGAGAGAGTTCTTGAATTTATGGGCTATAGGCTTCATGCTTGGCTCTACTCAAACGGTGGATATGAAGAGTACTCGGCAAAATGATTTTGGGAGGATTCTTGTGGCAGTTTT
This sequence comes from Eragrostis curvula, assembly GCA_007726485.1. Taxonomy (NCBI): domain Eukaryota; kingdom Viridiplantae; phylum Streptophyta; class Magnoliopsida; order Poales; family Poaceae; genus Eragrostis; species Eragrostis curvula. The sequence continues at coordinate 46,588 of RWGY01001045.1, read as the reverse complement.
GGACCCCAAATTAATTCCAACAAAACTTGATGTGGTCGTCGGAGACCACTACTTTGAACTTAAATTTGAGATTTGATGAAAATGGTGATGAAGTGGAAATGGATTTTATGGACAGCGAGGACAAGGGTAACACGGACATGGAGGAGGATTTTTCATGTGACAAATAAGGTGCGGACAGAGATTCTAAGAGGTCGAGGAATGACACTATGAATGGTGAGAATAATGGCAGTTCTTTTTCTAATAATGATGGGACTGCAAATATTTCTCACGGCAAAAGAGATGATGTTGTCAAGGCGGAAGTTAATCGTATTGTTAATCTGATACTTGATATGGCAGTGGATAACACACTTAATATGTGTGCCGACACAGTGCTTACTGAAAATGATGAGGAGGAAGTACTTTCCGAAGAGGAGAATGACATGTATGGTGTGATAGCTAATGCTGTTAGGAGGAGAGGGGGCCATGAGGATTCAGATTTTAGCTCCCACATGCAGGTTGGAGAAATGTTGTCCTTCAGCCTGATGGAAAATACGGTGGCATCTAACACTACCAGTGATGAGATCAATGATGTGCAAGCTGTTACACATGCTGCCACGGATGGTGGCACTTATTTTGCTGGTCAGGCTGAGCACCAAGGCGAGGAGCGCGTGGTGGCGAACATGGTTGCTGCACAAGGACAGGGGGCGATAATAAGAATGAGGCAGACGCTGAGCGCATTACGGCGGTGGCGACTATGGGGACGCATGAAGTTGCGGACTCAGCTCCACCCTGCTTGGAGCGTGATGTGCAGCGAGGATAGCTGCAGGTCGCTGCCACTCAGTGGGGTAAGGCGTCCGTGGTGCTGGATGCTGCAGTAGCTGCGGCAACCAATGCCGCGGTTGCAATCAAGGAGGCTTCGTCGATGCCGACTCGGTCCAGCCCACGGCTGGTCGGGTCAACTGATGAGCATACAATGGACAAGGCGATGAAAAGGATGGCGTGGAAAAATCTGGAACCAAATGGTAAAATTTCAGAACTATCCTTCCTTTCTTTTCCAAATCGTTTTGTTTCTTCTCGTACCAGCAGCCTAGGTGTAGCCTTAGGAAATAATGAAAAATAAGTTTCAGATTCTATTGCTTCTTTGAAAACTTTAGAATTCAATAGAATTTCCTCTCGACAGTCTAGCAATGTTGAAGAAGTTGAAACTGATTCGGAAACGTCGGATAGGGAAGAGGATTTTGACATGGAAAACCTTACTCTAGGTCACTTATGTGGTGATTTAATGGAGGAGGTAATGGATGATGACGGCGATCACCTAAGTTGTGATTTTCAAGCTGTCTTAAAAAAAGAAGTCAAAATCTGCATCAAGGAAAAAGAAAAATGCTAAAATTAGGATAGTAAATAAAAACAAAAATGGTTCAAAATGAGAGGCATTTTTTTTGGAATAGCAGAGGTCTTAGTGACTTGGCTAAATACCGGTTCCTTTCAGACACTTCTAGAGAGCAGAAGCTAGACTTCATTGCTCTCTTAGAAACCGGAAAGAAAGATTTCTCTCAAACTACTTTGAATAATATTTGTGGGGGTCAAAACTTCCTTTGGCACTGGTCCGAACCTCATGGTAGGTCAGGTGGCATCCTTCTTGAGATTAATTTGAAAGTTTTTTACATCGGTAGTATTGACGAAGGTGACTTTTATGTCAAGTTCCACCTAAGAAACAAGGCAGATGGCTTCAAATGGGTTCTAATAGCAGTTTATGAGGCTGCACAAGATGAATTAAAAGAAGCGTTCTTGGCTGAGTTAGTCCAAACATGCTCAAAAGAGACTTTGCCAGTTCTTGTCGGTGGGGATTTTAATATCATTAGAAACCCACACGAAAAGAACAATGATAGATACAACGACAGGTGGCCCTTTTTGTTTAATGCCGTCATAGATGGATTAGACTTAAGACAGCTAGAGCTATCCAATCGTAAATTTACATGGGCAAACTCTAGAGAGGTACCAACTTTTGAAAAACTAGACCGAATTTTAGTCAGCACGGAGTGGGAATCAAAATACCCCCTTTCAACTGTTCTAGCATTGAGTAGGGATATTTCAGACCACACTCCGCTGCTACTAAATTCTGGCAATGGCACCCATTGTGATACACAACCATTGTTCAGGTTTGAACTTGGGTGGCTGCTACGTGATGGTTTTTTCGAGTTGGTTGCCGGAGTTTGGAATAAAGAAAATAGGGGTGGGTCACCTTTACAAATATGGCAATTCAAAATTCAGAGACTTAGACAGTTTCTCAGAGGATGGGTTAAAAATATGAGTGGAACTTATAAAAAGGAAAAGGCAGAGATTATTAGAAAGGCGGAGGAATTAGAAAAAAAAAGCCGAGACTCAACTATTGAGTTGTAGCGAGCTGAATTTAAAACATTGTCTTAAAGAACGCCTGGCGCATTTACTTAGAGAAGAAGAACTAAAATGGTATCGACGAGCGAAGACAACTAAGTTGTTATTTGGGGATTGTAATACCAAATATTTTCAATTGGTAGCTAACGGAAAATATAGAAAGATAAGAATTTTTCAATTGGAACAGGAGAAGGGCCTTATTGAAGGTGATGAAAAGCTTAAAAGCTATATCACTAACTATTACAAGGAACTCTTTGGTGCCCTTGAAAAAATAATTTTAGCATGATGGAGAATATTAGGGATGATATCACACAAGTATCTGATACGGAGAATGACATTCTCACTAGTAATTTTACTGAAGAGGAGGTTAAGAAAGCCATTTTCCAAATGGAACATAATAAAGCGTCGGGACCAGATGGTTTCCCCGCTGAATTTTACCAAGTAATCTGGGAACTCATCAAAGGAGACATAATGGCTCTTTTCCATGAATTCCATAAGGGCGATCTACCCCTCTTTAGCCTTAATTTTGGTATTATTATCTTACTACCAAAGCAAAAGGAAGCAAAAAGGAAGCAAAACAAATTCAACAATTTAGACCAATTTGTCTCCTCAATGTAAGTTTCAAAGTTTTTACCAAGGTCATGACAAATAGAGTGGCTCTAGTAGCACAAAAGGTGATTAAACCTTCCCAAATAGCTTTCATGACCGGTAGAAATATTATGGAGGGAGTGGTAATTTTGCATGAAACTATACATGAGATGCATAGGAAAAAATTGGATGGAGTCATTTTAAAGTTAGACTTTGAAAAGGCTTATGACAAAGTAAATTGAGGATGAAAGGCTTCTCACCGTTATAGTGCAAATGGATAGACCAAATTGTGAGAGGCCGTAGTGTTGCCATTAAGGTGAATGATGATATAGGACACTTTTTCAGTCCAAGAAAGGACTCCGTCAAGGGGATCCTCTCTCACCCATCCTTTTTAATCTCGTTGCTGATATGTTGGCAATTCTCATTGAAAGAGCAAAAAACAATGGAAGCTTTGGTGGGGTTATTCCTAATTTGGTGGATGAGGGACTCTCTATCCTTCAATATGCGGATGATACTATTTTTTTTATGGAACATAATTTGAACCAAGCCAAAAATCTTAAACTAGTGTTAAGTACTTTTGAGCAGCTATGCGGATGATACTATTTTTTTTAAGAATCAATTTCCATAAAAGTGAGCTTTTTTGTTATGGAAAGGCCAAAGATGTGGAGAGAGACTATGCTCAACTATTCGGTTGTACTACAGGCTCCACTCCTTTTAAATACTTAGGCATCCTTATGCACCCCAAAAAATTATCTAATAATGATTGGATAATTATTGAAGAGAAATTTCAGAAAAAGCTGAGTAGCTGGAAAGGAAAGCTCATGTCGGTTGGAGGGAGACTAGTTTTGATTAATTTAGTCTTGACTAGTCATGCTTTCCTTTTTTGAAGTCCCTAGGGGAGTACTGCAAAAATTGGATTACTATCGGTCTAGATTTTTCTGGCAATGTGACGAACACAAGAAAAAATATAGACTAAGTGGAGCATACTGTGCACACCCAAAAAGTTTGGTGGGCTAGGAATCCAAAATCTCAACGTCCAGAATAAATGTCTGTTAAGTAAATGGTTGTTCAAACTGATTAATGAGGAGGGTATTTGGCAAAGTCTTTTACGAAGGAAATACTTGTCAAACAAAACCTTAACTCAGGTCAAGAAACAGCCGGGAGACTCACATTTTTGGGCGGGCTTAAGTAAAGTAAAAAACAAGTTTTTGAAGTGTGGTTCTTTTTGCGCCCGTAGTGGTTTTGAAATTAGATTTTGGGAGGACATTTGGATCGGAGATAAACCACTTGGAATAGCTTACCCTTCTCTTTACAATATTGTAAGAAAAAAAGATGCTACTGTGGCACATGTTTTAAGCACCACACCGCTTAATATTTCTTTTCGAAGAGCTTTGGTGGGAAACAATATGGTGGCATGGCATGACCTTGTTTCTAAAGTAGTAATGGTTAATCTTATTAATGAGAAGGACATTTTTGTTTGGAATTTACATATGAGCGGCACCTTCTCAGTGCGCTCTATGTATAGGTCCTTTATGCAATGTGGAGTTGTCCCCCTTAAAAGTCCACTTTGAAAAGTGAAAGTACCACTGAAAATTAAAATCTTTCTTTGGTATCTTCATAGGGTGTCACTTTAAGAAAAGATAACATTGCAAAAAGAAATTAGCATGGTAGTCTTACTTGTTGCTGTTGTAGTTCTTTAGAGACTATACAACATTTATTCTTTGACTGCTATTTTGCTAGATTCTTATGGAATACCGTGCATATCACTTTTGGAATTCAACCCCCAACTAGCATCTCAGATATGTTTGGTTCTTGGCTACATGGTATTAAGCCGAAGCTTAGGAATCAAATTTTATTAGGTGCTGCAGCCTTTTGTTGGTCAATATGGTTGAATAGAAATGATATGGTATTCAACGATGCGAAAACTAACACCTTTCTGCAGGTAATTTTCAGAACAACTTATTGGATCCGTACATGGTTGTTGCTGCATAAGGAGGAGGAAGCAAAAGCGAATCTGAAAAATGGTTGCAGACTTTTGGAGACGGTGATCATGGAGATCTTTGCAAATTTTGGATGGAAGTTTAGGAATAGAATCGAAGCGTAGCATCGAGTTGTGTTCTTGTTATGTTTTTTTGAACTCTCTTTTAGGGGAGGCTTGAGCTTAAATGCTCCTTTCATGTAAAGAACGGCTTTATACATCTTCCCAAGGATGTAGCGGCTGGAACCATGTTTTCATTATCTAAAAAAAGTAAGTAACATGTAATTCGTCAAACACGGTGCCATCCGAATTTGACAAAATTAACCGGGGAAACGAACCAGGTCGATCGCCCACGGTTAGACAATTAATATTTTGTAATAATAATGTCTGAGTGTTGCTAGGCATGGGCCACGTGAATTTCGTACCGTTCCGGAGTTGTTAGCGAAAGCAACCCGTGATAATAATTTTCAACCAGTGGCGTGAAGCGTTGAACAAAATATTTAAGAACAGCAGTTGCATCTGGTACAAGCAGTTGAGGTATCAAACAGCCAGAATCAGACTAGCCCATAGGCGAGATTTCATGAAAGGGGAGATATGTCAGCAGTCTGTACTAGTCATCCGTGCATAGAAACTTTTGAACACAAACTACAGAGAACGCCCGTTACTTTTTAATCATAAAAAGATGATCGGTTCATGGTTACGTGAGTAACAAAACAATACATGCGTATCTTCATCAGTAGGAAGTTTCTGACGCCATAGCATAAGCACGTCGACCAACAGTTTTCCAGACTCGCGTGTTACTGCTGAGCACAGAGCATTTCCATGATCAAGACCGATAAGGTTTGACCCTCCACATGAGAATTAGAAATGCACATGCAAGACAGTGAGACGTAACCATATATCAATATCCTACACTGTAATGTAACACAGCGGAATCGGTCTCATTGGCTGATGTCTTGTCACGCCCTCTTTGACAGGATCAACACCCTCCTAAAAACCAAATTGACAATCGTTTTGTTTACAAAAACGAGCCAAAGTGTTGAAGTGTTATAGACCAACGCAAAGCGGGTTTCCCTCTACGGCACTTCTCTGCACCTTGCTCTGTTCTTGGCTTGTTGCCCATCTTGGCGGGCGGCAAAGCGAGTGGAACCATGGGGAGCCAGCAGAACGTGCTGAACCAGCTGGTGTCTTTCATCCTCGGCGCGTCCGCCGCGGCAGTTTTGCTGTTCTTCATCACCTCGGCAGGGCGAGGCGCGTGGTCTACGGGGATATCGAGCTGGGCCAATGGAACCGTGGAGTTTGTTGATCCCGTCCAAGAGGCTACTAGCCCAGCAAGGGAAGCCGCTGTTCACGCCGAGGAAAAGGTTAATTCATCAACCCGGTTCCAAATTTCAGATTGCAAAGTTGCTTAATTTTGCTGATTGTGTCTATATCCCTTTTTATTGCCTTGCTGCTCCTTGGTATCTGCATATCTGATTAGTTTTCTTGACCTTGTTGTTCCTTGACATCTGATTATTTTTCGTCCGTCGCGCAGGGGGTGACGGAGCCGGAGCAGGACGAGCTGGAGCAGCTGCTGCGCGCGGTGGCCGATGAGGACCGGACGGTGATCATGACGTCGGTGAACGAGGCGTGGGCGGCGCATGACTCGCTGCTGGACCTGTTCCTGGAGAGCTTCCGCATGGGCGAAGGGATCGCGCACTTCGCGGACCACCTCCTGGTCGTGGCCCTTGACGACGGCGCGCTCCGGCGGTGCCGCGCCGTGCACCCGCACTGCTACCTCCTCCCGGCGGCCACCGCCCGCAACCTCTCCGACGAGAAGGTGTTCATGAGCAAGGACTACATCGACCTGGTCTGGAGCAAGGTCCGGCTGCAGCAGAGGATCCTGGAGCTCGGATACAACTTCCTCTTCACGGTACGTCCCTTCCTTACCTACCTACGCGCAAACTAGTAGTTGGACTTGGAACAGTTCCCCAGAAACAGACCAACGAAAGCGAAACAAAATCAAATCCAGAAACTCTCAGCCCAGTCAAATGTGTGAACGAACATTCAAAAGCTTATTACGCGCTACGGTGAAAAATGACGACCAATGATCGATGGTGCAGGACGTGGACATCCTGTGGTTCCGCAACCCGTTCGAGCGGATGTCGGTGGCGGCGCACATGGTGACCTCGTCGGACTTCTACTTCGGCGACCCCTACAGCCCCTTCAACCTGCCCAACACGGGGTTCCTGTACGCCAAGTCGAGCCGGCGCACGGTGGGCGCGTTCGAGGCGTGGCGCGGCGCGCGGGCGGCGTTCCCGGGGAAGCACGAGCAGCAGGTGCTGAACGAGATCAAGCACGAGCTGGTGGCCAAGCGCGGCCTGCGCATCCAGTTCCTGGACACGGAGCACAACGCCGGGTTCTGCAACAACACGCGCGACTTCAACACGCTCTACACCATGCACGCCAACTGCTGCGTGGGCCTCGGCGCCAAGCTCCACGACCTCCGCAACCTGCTGCAGGAGTGGCGCGCGTACAGGCAGATGGACGACGGCGAGCGGCGCAACGGCCCCGTGCGATGGAAGGTGCCCGGCATATGCATCCACTGAGCGATGCGTCGTGCGAGCGGCCAGCCTGCTGACCAACCCCAACTACGTGTGCGTCTTTATTGACCTTGTACATGTTTATTTACTGTGATGATCTGCACTTGTACAAAACGGAGAGAATGAAACAGCGTGCCCAGGTAATACAGATCGGTTCTTGTTCCATGCCAGATATTATGTTCAGCGAGAAATGTAAATTGCCGTGGCTTGGTTTTATAATCTCGGTCGGATCATCCGAGATAACTTTGTACGCCACGTAAAACAGAGCATCTCCCAAGTAGGGCATTTTGGAGGTTGAGGTTAAACTAGAGAATTGTGTTTTTATTCTTTGAAATTAGTGCTAATACTTTCTCCAAAAATAACACTCGTGAGAGTTCTTTGTCATAGTGCATCAAGTATGGCAACGTAAATTCTCCTCGGTCCTCCACAGCGTACAATGTTGGATCGGCTCTAAGGTTAAGGTTCTTGAAGAGATGGAGATACTCTGGATTCTCTGACATATTTCTCTGTTGGACAGTTTCTTGGTTGGACAAATGAAATATGAAACAAAATCATATGAAATCAAGGTTACTCCTTAAAATTTCTCAAAGAAGGGGGTAAATTTGGACATTTTCATAAGAAATGAAGAGTGCTTTTAAAATTTTGTCATAGTTGGGGTGGGGTGGGAAGGGGGGGGGGGGGGGGGGGGGCATGGCCCCTGCCAGGCCCCTTAGCTCCTTCCCTAAGGAAATCCACATCATTAGAAAGAAGTGAAATGCAATACAACAATTCATGTTTAAGGCATTCCTAAAAATAAGTAAACATAAGCAGTGGCGGAGCTAGGATTTTCAAGTTGGGTATTCCCCGCCGCATCATATAGTGGCAGACTCCCGGTGATGGTCATCGTTTGTTTGGGGCTACTGTTCATGGTGTCTGACGAGGATTGGGGAACGGACGACGGGCGCATGGACGAGTTTGATATCAATGATGTTGTTATTCCAGTGTATCGTGTACGTACTTTGGAGCTTTCTTTTATGCCAGAGCCCTCGGTGAAATTGCAAGTTTCAGGGTCGAACAGTGAGCAGCACCGACACCGGGATTCAGACCTACTTCCCGACACTTTTTATGTAGCTTATCTGCAGGGAAGAGCCTCCACGCACCATCAAACATCTAGGACAATACGATCGGGCCATTTCTTAGATGTTCGTAGTTATCTAAGTAGCAGGCAATGGATCAAATATTTGCTTGACATTTAAAGAAGTAGATAAGCATGTGTATATTAGACGGGCTTATTATTTTCAGCCCACCGGGCCCAGTCCACTCCACTTCACCTTCTATTCATCTTCTTCCTCTCGACCAACAGAGAACGCAGCGAAGAGAGAGAAATCGAGAGGGAGGGACTTGGCTGGCGTTGCTCTAGCTACGAATCGGATGCGGAGAAGTGAGGAAACTGATCCACAGTCCGAGAGAAATCCATTTTTGATGTTGTAGGTCGAGCTCCATGTATACATCACATATATACTTAACTTTTTGCCAAAAAGTTGGGTATTCCTGGGAATACCCAGGAATCAACGTGGCTCCGCCCATGAACATAAGAGTCCAAGTGTCATGAAAATATGTAAAACGAGGGATATAAACGCTGCTGCTTAACCAGGTGTGGGTGCCGGGGCGGGGGGGGGGGGGGGGGGTGTTGTTATGATGCTACAAAATGCTTCAAGTAGAGTACCAAATTTGCACATGCCCCGCAACACATAGCAAATGCATTGTCACATACCTATACTGCCCTAATAGGTTATGCTTCCTCTAGTTCAAACTATTAGACGTTTTGATCCAACAAATCCATTAGCCTTTGAAACCTCAACTAATTCTAACCTGAAGAAGGGAGTACCTCTCAATGCTATTTCTACACATGATTATTGCTCATTGACCCATTTTTTAACTGATTAAGCTGAATTTCAATCAACAAGATCCTCGTATTTCTTTACTGCGACATAACAGGTAATGAGGGCCTCTCAGTTTATATCATACTAATTTGTTTCAAAATAATTGCAGTTTTGGATTTGATCAAAATCAAACTAAAAAAAACACTGCAAGCGAGCTAATTGAGGATATTAGAAGGCAATTATCACCTTCTTATTTCATAAATCCAATTATAACTCATATTTAAACGCTTCTAGAGCTGCAGTATATTCCATTGGATATTGCTGGTACGCTCTGCTATAAATCCACCCGGAAATGCAGTCTTATCTTATGCCTCATTCGCTAAATAAGAAAAATATTACCTTCTCGTCTATCTTGCTCTGTTGCGTTACAAATTACCATGGACTTCCAGAAGGACACTCTACGTCGTGTCCTCTTCTTCCTCTTTGAGATGTCGCTTGCAGCTGCCCTTACCGTGCTCGTCGTATTCGCGCTTGCAAACATTGGGAGGTCGTCTGACATGCTGACGAAGGGCAACTACACCAAGATTGGAGTACAATCCCCGGAAGATATTGTACCCAAAGACCCTGATCAGGTAAAGATATGTGCTTATTGCTTAGTACCGTTTGTTTTCATTAGTTAGTTTAGAGCATCTCCAGCAAGGACCCTATTTAAACCCTATTCTATTATTTAGGGTTTTGAGTCAAAATATCAACTCCAGCAGGGACCCTACTTGGGCCCTCATTTTGCATGTCCCCTCAAACTCCATATCCAAACCCCCATTTCTAGGTTCCTTCAATCCTCACTCTCATTTGTGGGTCCCATCTTTTTTCCACAAAAGTGTGGAGCTGGTCTGGACCAAGCTCGCTCTGCAGGAGCGCGTCCTTGAGCTCGGCTACAACTTCCTCTTCACGGGGTTCTACCACGTGAAGGCGACGAGCCGGACCGTTGAGAAGCTGCGGCGGTGGCGCGCGGCGCGGGCGAGGTTCCCTCCGGACCACGAGAATACTGTCTTCAACCACGTCAAGCGCGGGCTCGCCGCCGTGCTGGGCGCGCGCATGCATCCAGTCCCTCGACACGGCGCGCTTCGGTGGATTCTGCCAGTTCTTCCGCAGCGACATCGCCGCGGCGTGCACGGTGCACGCGAACTGCTGCGTCGGGCTCGGGAACAAGCTGCACGACCTAAGGGAGGTGCTCGCGCAGTGGAGGAACTACACCAGCCTCACACCGCAGGGAGGTGCTCGCGCAGAAGAAGAGCCGGGGGTTTACCGTTTACGTGGAAGGTTCCGGCCAAGTGCGGGACTCATCCGGACTAAAGGAAACCGTGAACCACCGAAGAATGTAAAACCACTTTTATGCACGTTATTTAGTATTCTTTTTTACGATACATGCCAACCTTCTTGATCGGAGAGATGAAGTCTGTGGCGCTCAATGTTTCGTGGGAAGGAGACGGGGCACAAATTCAACTTGGAAGGTTTCCATGTGAGCCTGAAACATTTTTTTTGTCACAAAGGTACGGAGGGCAAATCGCCAACGGGATTCAATCGTGTAACCCGATGAATACTCAAAGGCAACAGTCTGTCTGGTGATGCGCACCTGAAAAACAAGCATGCACTCAAAGGCGAGTCTCGCGTCGTCTCGCATGTTACCGGCACGTGCAAACTTGCTTCGCGCGCGCCAGGCCCGGCCGCCGCCGGAAATCGTCCCCTGCTTTGTGATCAGGTGCTTAAGTACTGGAGACTAAGCATATCGATGCAGTTTTGGTTCCATCTCGTTCTCCACCTACCGTCTCCCATCTCTACTGATGTTCTGTTCTTGGTGACAATCAGTCACCGAGAGGATCGACATGGCAAGCCAGGGCAAGCAGAACGGCCTCAACCATTTGGGTTCGTTCCTCCTCGGGGCTCTCCTGCCCACGCTGTTGTTGTTATTTCTGGCCTCCGACAGGGTGGGTGAACGTTTGTCGAGCTTTGGGAATGGGTACCTGTTGAAGAGCTCGGCTCAAGAGCAGGCCAATCTCACAGCAATCGATGGTTCAGCTCCTGCTGGACAAGAAGAGGTTAGCTTCTTGACTCGTGTTTTCTTTGCCGATCTCCCGGTTTCGCGGCAAAGGTTATTGGGCCGTCACCGTTCGTATGGGCTTAGACATTCCTGCCCAGCGGCTTGTCTAACTTTCGTGTGTGCAGGACAAGTTCCCCGGCCTGGCCGAGCTGCTGCCGCAGGTGGCCACGGAGGACGGGACGGTGATCATCACGTCGGTGAACGAGGCGTGGGCGCGGCCCGACTCGCTGCTGGACCTCTTCCGCGAGAGCTTCCGGAACGGCGAAGGCATCGCCCACTTGCTGAACCACACCCTCATCGTCGCCGTCGACGCCGCCGGCTTCGACCGCTGCCGAGCCGTGCACCCTTACTGCTACCTCCTCGAGGTCAGGACTGCCAACGTCAGCGGCGCCAACGGGTTCCTCACCAAGGGCTACCTCGAGCTCGTCTGGACCAAGCTCTCGCTCCAGCAGCGCGTCCTCGAGCTCGGCTACAACTACCTCTTCACCGTGCGCATAACCAAATTATTCAGCTATACATTTATCTATCTATATCTAGTAGCTCATGATTCTGATCGATCGATCAACGCTTGCGCAAGGATGTGGACGTGATGTGGCTGCGCGACCCATTCCGTCACGTCAACCTGTACGCGGACGTGACCATGTCGACGGACCATTTCGTGGGCGACCCGGAGTCCCTGAAAAACTGGCCCAACACCGGCTTCTTCTACGTCAAGTCCACGAACCGGACGGTGGAGATGCTGCGGTACTGGCGGGCGGCGCGGTCGCGGTTCCCGCCGCACCACGACCAAAAGATCTTCGACAACATCAAGGGCGAGCTCGTCGGCAAGCTGGGCGTCCGGATCGAGTTCCTCGACACGGCGCTCTTCCGCAGCTTCTGCGAGTTCCACGGCGGCGAGATGGGGCCCCGGATGTGCACCATCCACGCCAACTGCTGCTTCGGGCTGGAGAACAAGGTGCACGACCTCAAGAACGTGGTCGCGGACTGGAAGAATTACACCAGCCTGTCGCCGGCGGAGAAAAGGAGCGGGAAGGTCAAGTTGAAGTGGAGATTCCCTGCCAAATGTAAGGAGTCACTGAGACGGCACTGACGAGGAATGAGAGGCCAAATTATAGTAGGTCAGAGACCATTGCTCTTGATCATAATAAGAAAAATAATTTTTTGAGTAGTGTAATAAAGCAGTTGGATTTTCCGTGCAGTTGTGCACCATGCTTCTAGGTTACGACGAGTATAAGCATTTCAGCACACATGTGGAGAAAAAATTATGACACCTAAATGTCAGCGGAGCGTTGCCAACTTTTCCAACGTCTAGATTCGTATAGGTACTTCGCTGCGTCGTTAACAGGGTGCCGTGGCACAGTAAGCTAGTCCAAACTCCAAACTCCAAACCGAAGCTTCTGGCTAGTTGTACCCAATCGATCGAAAAGTCTTCGAATTTGTTTAAACTACCACGTACGTAATTTGATAGCGATTGTTGACGAGTAAAGCCCGGCCACGATCCCCGAATCAGCACTCAAAGGCAAGAGCGCTAGCTCCTGATGTTGCGCCGGTTCTTCTTACCTTGGGCTGTAGTAGACTAGTAGTACACGGGTAAAGAAAATAATTCACACAGCCGTGCACATACGTCGCTGGCTGCGTCTCGAGCGTCAAACCGTAGCGTAGTCCGGTAGGCGCTGGTCCTATTGGCTGATCTATCCAACGTTAGTTCTTCTTTGTTTACACAGAAGTCCAAAACACGACTCGATCAAGCTGCCTGCTTAAGTAGACATCAATGGAACAGGAGTACTTGTCCTATGCGCGCATCTTCTCTCCAGTCCATGTAGAGGAGAGCCTTGCGTTTGCACTTGAGGTTTCGGATTGGAGCAAACATGGGGCTGGGGTTCGGAGGGAAGGAAGGCAGCCACGTGGTGTCCTTCCTCCTCGGCGCGGCGCTGCCCACCGCCCTCCTCTTCTTCCTCGCGTCCGACAGGCTCGGCGAGGGCCTGTCCAGCATCTCCGTGAGCTGGAGAAATGGAACCGTGCTGCCGCTGGCTGGCGCACCAGCCCAGAAGCCTACTAATCTCACCGGAGAGGGTGCCGCTCCCACTCCAGATCAAGAGGTAATAATCAAGGTTGACTAGTAACTATTAAACTCCAAAAGATACACCGAGCAATCTTGTTTTCGCACATGTGGATCGGCACGTACGTGTGTGAGTTACATACTTAACATCATGCGAGTTACGTTCTTCCATGGAGAGTTGATCATATGCATCAGTGACTCGGCTGCACTTGCACAATCATTCCACGAATAACAACTTGCATTTCAAAGTATCATTGATTCACAAAGGAAAATTTCTATTTTACTCCCCAAAATAATCCACTTTGTTTGTTTGACACCCTGAACAAAAACTTAACTTGATTTTCTTCCCCAAACAATCGGTGCAATATACCCCCCCCCCCCCCCCCCCCTTATTGTGATTCGTCTTTTTTTTTTGTTTATTTCTCAGCACACAAGTTGAGTTCGAAGGCCAAATTTAAGAGCTGATAGCTCACACAATGCTAAAATAAAGATAACATATTTTTTTTTGATATCATTTGCATATATGTTCATTAATTGTTATTAAACTACGTACATAGTATAAAACTAACACGTTATAATTATTTTACACCAGTTATTTTGTGAGCTATCATTGTACAAATGTTGACCATCAAATTCAACATGTATGTTTTCCCGAGAAATAAAAAAACAAAAGGAGAGGATATTATACGGGCTTGAATGGTTCGCGGGAGGGAGGAGTGAGAGTAAATCGAATCATGAATTTGTTTAGTGGTGAAGTGGGCAAAAATCAGTTGTTTAGAGGAGTGAAATGGACTTTTTCATCCACACAAAAACAGGTTGGATTTGCGGGCCTCGCTGAGCTGCTTCCCAAGGTGGCCATGGAGGACAGGACCGTGATCATCACGTCTGTGAACGAAGCGTGGGCCCGGAACAACTCCCTGCTCGACCTCTACCTGGAGAGCTTCAAGAACGGCGAGGACATAGCGCCGCTCCTGAACCACGTCCTGGTGGTCGCGCTCGACCCCGCCGGGTTCGAGCACTGCAAGGCCAAGCACCCGCACTGTTACCTCCTCGTCAATGTGACATCTGCGAACCTGGGCTCCGCCAAGAGGTACATGTCGAGAGATTACCTGGAGCTGGTCTGGACCAAGCTCACTTTCCAGCAGCGCGTCCTGGAGCTGGGCTACAACTTTCTGTTCACGGTAAAAGACGATGCAACAAAAAACTTTTAATTTTGAACCTGAAAATTGTTCAATCAGCTCTGAAGAATTAGTGCACTTATTATTTTCAGGACGCCGATATGATACTGTTTCGCAACCCGTTGAGGCACATCCCGGTGTACGCGGACATGAGCTGCTCGTCCGACGACTTCAAGCCGACGCGCAAGCCGCTGGACAACCCGCTCAACACGGGGCTGTACTACATGAAGTCGACGAACCGGACGATCGCGATGGTCAGGTACTGGCGCGCGGCGCGGGCGAGGTTCCCGGGCCGGCACGACCAGCAGGTGTTCGTGGCCATCAAGCGGGAGCTCATCCGCGAGCTCAACGTCACCATCGAGCCGCTCGAGACGGTCTACTTCGGCGGCTTCTGCGAGTACCACGACGACCCGGAGAGGATCTGCACCATGCACGCCGACTGCTGCATCGGGCTCGAGACCAAGGTGCACGACCTCAAGGACATCGCCGCGGACTGGAAGAACTACACGAGCATGGCGCCGCAGGAGAGGAGGAAGGGGAACTTCACCTGGACGGTCCCGGTCAGTTGCCGGAGGACGACGAGGTGGCGTAAACCCTGAGATAGTGAAGCTAACGCATATACCTAAGAGCACGGTAATCGCAGCAACTCGCAAGGATGGGTTGCTACTTTGGTACACTTCTAACTATGAGCTCATAGTGGTCTTTCGAAAAAACTATGAGCTCATAGTATATGAAGTTATGTAATAGTACGAGATTTAACACTATATGGCGTTCATCAGAGGCCCAAAATACTATCAGTTGAGGTCTAGTTGGCCAGTTGCTCATAGTACTTTGAAGAAATCAGACATATGACTACAAAGGGTTAGTCTTATTTGTCCTGAACTGTACAATCGTACTACTTTATTACGCTGAAGCTCTCTGCTGCTAGTATTATTTTCTCGGGAATATATAAATGATTTTCTATCTTATTAGTGCAAAATGTCTATATCAAATCTCCCCTTTTTTGAGGTAATATATTAAATATCCTCTTGAACAAACATTATATCGATATACTAACCTGCTAAGATTTAACCAACATAATCAATGTTATTAAGACAGCGGTGCTAGATGCATTCCGCCACCACTTCTGAAGTCACTAAGACAGCAGCGCTTCCGTGAATGTTATTAAGACAGCAGCGCTTCCGTGAATGTTATTAAGACAGCAGCGCTTCCATGAATCATTGTAGCACGTCAGCAACTGAAGATTTTTAACTTATGAAGTCATATTAAAAGTCAGAACAGAGTACGTAGCTGAGGGGGGGAACATCTCATTGGGAGGCAACTGGGTCATATTAAAAGACGCGTGCCAGCATGCCCTGCAGTACATGTATGAAGATTTCAGGCATGGATATACATGTCTGTCCCGTTATGGCTCTCCACCTTGGTGAAATGACGTTATGACGGAGTCATAGCCTCAGTTTGACCATGTTCAATATTTGGTTTGGCCCTTTGACGTCAAGAACCATGCTTCCCTCGTGTCAAAATCCAACAAGGTAGAAAGGAAACGAGGTACTTCCTGTGCACCTACAGAGCAAGGTAGTATTACACTTTCATGATTTCAGTACAAATAAATGTAGGATATTACACCAAAACATTCAATGGAGGTAACTAAGAACTAACTGTACTGACAGAAAGTTTTCAGTTTCTTAGAGTTATTTCAAGTCTTTTTTTTTTCCCAAGTGTAAAAATCGATAATCGGAAGTCTGGAAAACCATGTGGGCATCAATGGTTGACCGGGAAAGCTGGCATTGCAGTGGTAGCTGAGCTGGTCTAACCTTTGGTTCACGGGTCAGAATTGCCCAGCGGTGCATGTGGTGCACAAGAATGCACATGCGTACGGGCAAACCGTACTGCTTAACAAGTCCTCTCAGATCGGAGCACTCGTCTTATCGGCTAATAACTGCTCCTTTCTCTTTTGTTGCAATTTAATTAACTGCGGGTTAGTTGTGTGACAAATTAGAATAGTCCACGACCTGTGAGAAGAAATCAAAGGTTTCCTGTTTATGTAGAGGCAGGCCAATGGAACGGAAGCTCCTCGTAACTAGGTATCGTAGCCGTCGCAACTTGATTCGGTGACGACGACATGGGGTTCGGAGGCAAGGAGGGCAGCCACCTGGTGTCCTTCCTCCTCGGCGCGGCTCTGCCCACCGCCTTTCTCTTCTTCCTCGCTTCCGACCGGCTCGGCGAGGGCTTGTCCAAAATCTCCATAAGCTGGGGGAACGCAACCATGCCGCCGGCTGGGCCGGCTCCGGAGCCTCAAACTCAAGATCAAGAGGTTCGCGTAAAATAATTAAGTTTCATGGTACAAAACATGCATATATCGATCATACGTTGTTTGTAATCTCTTGATGTGTGCATATGATCCGGTCCAACAACTCCTGGAATTCACATGCAGATCGGATTCGCGGGCCTAGCTGAGCTGCTCCCGAAAGTGGCCATGGAGGACAGGACGGTGATCCTGACGATGGTGAACGAAGCATGGGCGCAGCCCAACTCGTTGCTTGACATCTTCCGCGACAGCTTCAAGAACGGCGAGGACATAGAGTGAGAACGAGTATTTTGGGGAAGCACAGCGCGCACAAACGTGGCGGCCTCCGGTTTATATTTATAGTCAGCGTGTACACAGATATACATGGAAACAAACAGGCCGAAGGAAGCTATCCTAACTAACCGGCCAATGTACAAAGATTACACGTTAACACCCCCCCGCAGTCACAGCGTGAGGCTCCTGAACGCATAGACTGGACCGAAAATCTTGGAACAGCTGGACAGGAAGGCCTTTAGTCATAATATCAGCGAACTGGTGACTGGAGGGAACATGAAGAACACGGACTTCACCCAAGGACACCTTCTCACGAACAAAGTGAATATCAATCTCTATGTGCTTTGTTCGACGATGATGAACCGGATTAGAGGCCATGTAGACAGCACTAACATTGTCACAATAAACAACGGTAGCGCGCTGAAGAGGTTGATGAAGTTCCTGCAACAACTGACGAAGCCAACAACATTCAGCCACTGCATGTGCAACTGCTCGATATTCTGCCTCAGCACTGGAACGAGAAACCGTAGTCTGTCGCTTCGAGGACCAAGAAACCAGGTTGTCACCAAGATAAACACAGTAGCCAGAAGTAGATCGGCGAGAGTCAGGACAGCCGGCCCAATCCGCATCAGAATAAGCCAGCAGTGAAGTGCAAGAAGATGAAGCCGAAATGTGAAGACCAAAATCAAGAGATCCTTTGACGTACCGAAGAATCCGCTTGACAAGGTTGAGATGAGGCTCTCGAGGATCATGCATATACAAACAGGCCTGCTGAACTGCATAAGCAAGATCTGGGCGAGTGAGGGTGAGATACTGAAGACCACCAGCGAGACTGCGATATGCGGTAGCATCGGCAACAGGAGATCCCTCTGAGGCTGAGAGCTTGGCCTTAACATCCACAGGAGTAGCTGTAGGGTGACACTCAGACATGCCAGCACGTTGTAGAAGGTCAACTGCATACTGCCGCTGAGAGAGAAATAAGCCGTCGTCTGAACGCTGGACATCAATACCAAGGAAATAGTGAAGAGTACCAAGATCAGTCATCGCAAACTCAGCTTGGAGACGCGTCGTGATGGACTGGAGGAGAGCTGTCGAGGAAGCCGTCAGGATAATATCATCCACATAGAGCAAAATATAGGCCATATCTGAACCGTGCTGCAGGATAAAGAGTGAAGTATCTGTGGCCGAAGAAACAAACCCCAAGGTGCGGATATGAGTGGCAAACCGCTGGTACCACGCTCGAGGGGCCTGTTTAAGACCGTATAGGGACTTCTGCAGAAGACAAACATGATCCGGATGCTGAGGGTCAACAAAACCTGAAGGCTGCTGGCAATAGACTGTCTCATCAAGATTGCCGTGAAGGAAGGCGTTCTTGACGTCGAGTTGATGAATGGGCCAGCCACGAGAAACAGCTATACTCAGAACAACACGAATGGTCGCCGGCTTAACCACAGGACTGAAGGTCTCATCGAAATCAATCCCAGGTCGCTGAGAGTAGCCACGTACAACCCACCGGGCTTTATACCGAGCGAGAGAACCATCTGAATTGAATTTGTGCTTGAAGATCCACTTTCCCGAGACAATGTTAGCACCATTGGGTCGCGGAACCAGGGTCCAAGTACCGTTATCAACCAGAGCTTGGTACTCATCTGTCATGGCTTGTCTCCATTGAGAGTTGGCGAGAGCGATCTTGTATGTAGCAGGGACGGGAACAAGGGCCTCATGTGTAGCGGACAGATTGAGACGATCAACCGGCTTCACAATACCACGCTTGGCACGCGTGACCATGTGGTGGTCAGGCGGAGGAGCTGGAGCGCGCACAGCCGCGCGCGACGCCGAGGCGACGGTCGGCGCAGCGTAGCGAGCTAGACGCGGCGCTGCAGTTGGAGTCGAGGCCGCGCGTGGCGCAGCGTGTGTCCCGGCCTGGGCTGACGGCCCGACGGGAGCAGAAGGCCCGGCCAGAGACGTGGCCGCGCGTGGCGCAACGACTGGCCCAGCAAGGGCGGAGGGCCCAGCCAGATCTGGAGACCCAGCAGGGGCGGAGGGCGCGACAGGGGCAAGCGGCCCAGCCGCGGCAGATGGCCCAGGCGGGGCCGGGGTTGCCGCGCGTGGCGCGGCGATGGGCCCGACGGGGGCGGACGGCCCAGCTTGGTCGAGTCCAGCAGAGGTGTTCGCTGCCTGTACAGGGGCAGGTGCTACACCATGGGGGGTACCTGCACAAGTAGATGAGACTACCGAAGGTAGTAGATTAGATAGATAATCTGGTGGTAGAAGGAAATTGAACTCATCAGTGGGAACTTGTGTGGGGGTGGAGGCGAAGGGAAAGGTTGATTCGTCGAATACGACATGGCGAGATATAATCACGCGTCGTGTGGACGGATCAAAACAACGGTATCCTTTGTGTTCGAGCGGGTAGCCAACAAACACGCAGGGTGCAGAGCGGGGTGAGAGTTTGTGAGCTGCTGTGGAGGCTGTGTTAGGAAAACAGAGGCACCCGAAAACTCTAAGATTGCTAAGATCTGGAGGCGAACCGAAGAGACGGGTGTAGGGATTGTCAAACCGGAGTGCAGCTGATGGACGCCGGTTCAGAACATAGGTGGCAGCAGCGAGAGCCTCAGCCCAGAAGCGGGGGGGCATGTGCGCCTGAAAAAGCATGGTGCGTACAACATCATTAGTAGTGCGGATGGCACGCTCAGCCTTGCCATTTTGCTGAGAGGTGTATGGACAAGACAAGCGAAGAAAAATGCCATGCTGTCGAAAGAAATCGATGTTGATGGAATTAACAAATTCGCGCCCATTATCAGCCTGAAAGGAGCCAATCGACGAATGGAATTGGTTGCGCACGTAAGCAGAAAAAGCGAGTATATGTTCATGAACGTCGGATTTATTTCTAAGAGGAAAAGTCCAGAAGTAGTGAGAGCAATCATCAACCAAAATGAGATAATATTTATAGCCTGAGTTGCTAATAACTGGAGATGTCCAGAGATCACAATGCACTAATTGAAAGGGCACACTACTAACTGAACTGGACCTATCAAAGGGTAAACGGACATGCTTGCCAAGTTGGCATGCATGACAAACTGAGGTACCGACATTATTACATGAAATAAGACTCGACTTAGCTAAGGAATGCATAACATCACGACCAGGATGACCAAGACGCCGATGCCATGTATCAAAAGAGGCGTGGACGGACAGAAGTGCAAATGCAGCGACGGTGGTGGGGGCATCAAATGTGTATAGATCGCCGTCACTATTGCAGCGAAGAATCACGGTCCTGGTTTGAAGATCCTTGATAGAAAAACCAAAAGGGTCAAATTCAATAGAACAAGAATTGTCTCTAGAAAATTGACGAACTGAAATAAGGTTCTTAATCAAGGAAGGAACAATGAGCACATTAGAAAGACGAAAGTGGAAAGATGGGGTTGGGAGAGAAGCAATGCCGCTGCGGGTAATGGGGATGGAGATGCCATTACCGACAGTGACGTAGGTAGGTTGAGGAAGGGGGGAGGAAGAAGAGAGAATACCATCATCCGACGCCATGTGGGACGAAGCGCCGGAGTCCATCACCCACTGATATTGGGAAGGTGACTGTAGTGCATTCAACGCCGCGATCAGCGATGCTTGATCCCATTGAGGAGGGGCACTTGGAGTAGAGTACTGGACCGGCGCCAGGGTAGTTGTATACGCCTGGGCCGATGCTGGTGCAGGAGCAGGCCGAGGGCCCAACACGCCAGGGGCGTTGGACGCGGGGCGGACTGGAGTGGTGGCCTGCTGGGGCGCGAAGGGGGCCACGCACACCCACGGCCCAGTTGGAGTGGAGCCGGGGGGAAGCCTGTTGCTGGACGGGCCGTATCCAGAGGACGGCCCACCACCGCCATGGCCTTTGCCTTGGCGGCCGCGGCCTTTGCCACCTGAGCCGCCACCACGGCCTGCAGGAGAGGCCGCGACGCGCGACGCCGAGTCGGCGCAGGACGAGCCCCCAGGACATGGCGCCGCGGCGACGAGAGCAGTGGCCGATCCATCGGTGGCGGAGCCGGCGACTGGCTCGTTGAGGATGAGCATGTCGCGGGTCTTGGAGAAGTTCGGCAGCGGGTCGAGGTAGGAGATGAACATCGCGGCCTGACGAAGACGAGGACTGAAGCCACGGAGCGCGTTCAGAACGAGTTCGTCGTCCTCGATCTTGTACCCAACGTCTTGCAGAGCGTCGGCGCACACCTTGAGCCTGTGCATGTACTCCGTCACGGTGAGATCGCCCTGCACCATTGAATGAAACTGATTTCTCAGATGGATGGCGCGAGCATTGCGATTGGCGGTGAAGAGGCCGCCGATCCGGTCCCAGAGCTGAGACGCGGTTTGGTCGTCGGCGATCGCAGAATCGATGACGTCCTCAGCAGCGGAGTTGTACAACCACGTGCGAACGCAGTCATCGGCCACCGCCCAGATGGGATCATCGGGGCGAGCGTGCATGTTGCTGTCGAGGTGGGCGGCGAGGCCGAACTTGCCGCACGCCGCCTGGAAGTATGTCTTCCACTTCTTGTAGTTCGAGGTCTTGAAGGAGAGGACGACGGGAACATGCGATTTGATCGAGGGCACGTTGATCGCCGTGAGGAGGTTTGGAGGGAGGGTAGGGGCGGCGAGGCTAGAGGAAGCACTCAAGGTGGAAGAGGGGCTGGAGGCCGAGCTCGTAGAGGACTCGGTGGCGCTCATGGCTGGAGGAGATGCGGCGGCGCTAGGGTTGGAGGTAGCGGAAGCTTAGGGTTTCAGGATTGAAACTCGTCTGATACCATGAGAACGAGTATTTTGGGGAAGCACAGCGCGCACAAACGTGGCGGCCTCCGGTTTATATTTATAGTCAGCGTGTACACAGATATACATGGAAACAAACAGGCCGAAGGAAGCTATCCTAACTAACCGGCCAATGTACAAAGATTACACGTTAACATAGAGCACCTGCTTAATCACGTCCTCGTCATCGCCGTGGACGCCGGCGCGCTCAAGGGTTGCAAGGCCGTCCACCCGCACTGCTACCTCCTCGAGCTGAAATCCGCGAACCTGAGCTCGCCCGAGAGGTTCATGAGCAAGGAATTCCTGGACCTGGTTTGGCTCAAGGTCACGTTCCAGCAGCGCATCCTGGAGCTCGGCTACAACTTCCTCTTCTCGGTAAAATAAGATCGATGATGTTCAAAACTTGCAGCGAAACTTAAAATATTCTGACGAACGATCGTTACATTAATTATTGATCGCTTTGCAGGACACGGATATCTTATGGTCTCGCGATCCGTTCCGGCACATTACCCTTTACGCGGACATGACCATCTCGACCGACTACTTCAGGCCACCTACGCCTTATCCCCTGGACAAGACACTCAACACCGGGTTCTACTACATGAAGTCGACGAACCGGAGCATCGAGATGATCAAGTACTGGCATGCTGCGAGGGAACGGTTCCCCGGCAACAACGAGCAGGGGGTGTTCAACAACATCAAGAACGAGCTCGTCGACAAGGTCCAGGCCAGGATCGTGGCGCTCGACACGGCCTACTTCGGCGGGTTTTGCGAGTACAGCAACGACCTGAGCAGAATCTGCACCATACACGCTAACTGCTGCATCGGGCTGGAGAACAAGGTGCCGGACCTCAAGGATAAAGCCGCGGAATGGAAAAACTACACCGACATGACGCCGGAGGAGAGGAAGAAGGGGGGTTTCAAGTGGACGACCCCGGACAGGTGCTGGAAGACGATCGGGTGGCGTTCATAAACTCTTGGATCGATGTATTGTAAAGTGGCAACCTCAACTTCTTCTCGAGAGGTCCTTCCATTGCTACAAATCAGTAAGATGAACGATGAACATTTTACCGCATGCATGTATAGGTTTTTTTTTTCTGAGGCTCATGATGTTGCTACATTCTTTTCTGAAAAAAAGGTGCTGATCTTACATTCTGTTCAAATGTGTTTGCCTAGCTTCCTCATGCTTGAACCGCAAATAAGTTTCTCACCTTATTATCACCTTGCGTTTGCTGAGCCCGTTCTTTAGCTATTCGTTGACCAGCATGCGACTTGGTCTGTTAGTGATCTGTTCTTAATTTATTCGCAGTGATCAATATGCGCCCTTATCACATATCATGTGCTGTTCATTGGACACAATGCTTTTTTCCCCCAATTTGTTTCCACTACTTCAACACTGATCATTTTTTTTCAGTTCTTCCCGCAAGTTTGTTAAATCATGTTAGCCATCTATCTCCGCTAAGAAAATTTAAAACGAATCTCTACCACACTATAGTAAGTCATCAGCACAACACAAAATTAGGTTTTGAGACGTCAGAAGCGTACAGTAACCTCCAAAGACTTGCAGCTAGTGCTATCCATGTAAAACCATACTCGGACTCTCTCCAACTAATCTTATCATATTCAAGGGGTTATATAGTACATGTTTATTCATGTATCCAAGTCAAATGTGTTAAAAAAAGTATCAAAGTCAAACTGTGTTAAGCCACTCCAGAAGCACCAAATTCAAATTAATATGTTGAGTGGCTCGATATGCTATATCGGTAATAATTGTCTGTCATGACAACTCCTTTAAACAATGCTTAACGATGATTTTTTTTTGAGATCAATGCTTAACGATGATAAGGATTAAGGAGATCATTTAAACAACATGACCTTGAGGGCCCGAATTCCGGCTCATTTCACCTG
This sequence comes from Eragrostis curvula, assembly GCA_007726485.1. Classification (NCBI taxonomy): domain Eukaryota; kingdom Viridiplantae; phylum Streptophyta; class Magnoliopsida; order Poales; family Poaceae; genus Eragrostis; species Eragrostis curvula. Next base: position 22,593 of record RWGY01001045.1, on the reverse strand, counting down.
AGCAGGCCAAGAATATGAGCCCACTCACGTGGAATGGGCCAGAATTTAGAACATAAGCCTATGTTTTCACTGACATTGTATTAAGGCGGGACCCACCGAAACCTGGCCGGCGCGGGACCCACACTAACACAGCCCTCAAAGGGAGCGTGGGGGCCATCTGCAGCCATTGCACAGGGAGGTGGGCACGTTTGTTCAACGGTGCACCACCCATGAATCGAGCCTAGGCGGTCAGCTCCACAACCAATGGACTTTGCCATTGCGCTACGCGCGCCTTTGCCCCAAAAGAAAAAAGACAGAAAGAAATGACCATGAGGCGTTAGAGTGGATAATCAAGTGCACAGTAGTGATAAACTATGAATGAAATTTCTTCTACAAATAAATAAAATAAAATAAACTGACAATATGCACCATTTTTGTCGCCTGATAACCAACTTATGATCAGTGTCACGGAAGATGCCATGGAAATTAATTCTATCGCGGAGATAAATATATGGTGCAAAGAGCTAGCAGAACCTTAGCTCTTTATGAATTCATGACATACAAATGTCTGAACATCTGAGGTACACAAAGCAAGTGGCCTTATACTGTTTGACCCCCTCATGATATTTTTCTGGCTCTACTCACATGTATAGTTGGCCAAATGGGCGGCCCGGCCCAGCACGGCACGGGCCCACCAGGGCACGGCCCAATTGTCATCGGGCCGGCACGGCCCGGTGCTTACATGGGCCGTGCCGTGCTCGCCCATGGGCGGGGGGTCAAGCCCATGGCACGGCACTAAAGCTATTACAAGGGCCGGGCCGGCCCATCAGGCACGAACGGCCCATCAAGCACGAACGGCCCATCAAACCCATCAAAATGAAAAAGGCCCATCAGATCGAAAAAAGGCCGACGGTGGCAAAAAAGAAAAGAAGAAAAAGGCGAGATTCGGCCGCCGGCAACCTTGCCGTCGTCGGTGAGCCACGGCGATCGGGGATGGAGGAGCTGCAGGAGCGTTGGTGAGCCATTGCAGGAGTCGTCGAGCTGAAAGAGCAGCATGAGCGTCTTCCGCAGCTTGCTCGTGTCGGCGCCGGCATCAGAGTCGGAGGCCTCGGTGGCGCCGACCTCGCCGATCTCGGGCTCGTCGCGGACGGAGAAGAGGCGCTCCGCGGCGGGGAGGAGCGGAGGGGAGGGCGGCGCCGCGACGGGGAGGGGAGGCGCTCCGCGGCGAGGAGGAGCGGAGGGGAGGGCGGCACCGGCTCGGCCTCCTCCTGTTCCTCTTTCTGCTCCGGCTCCGGGCCTGCCTGCTCGAGGGGAGGGGCGGCGCGGAGGGGCGCCGCGACGGGGAGGAGTGGAGGAGAGGGCGGCGCCGCGACAGGGAGGGGAGGGGCGGTGCTGAGGGGAGGGATGGCGCCGCGATGGGAAGAGGAGGGGCGGAGGCGGAGTTTGTGGTGTCGGCTTGAAGGAAGAGAAAGAGGAAGGGAGGAGATATTTGTTAGGGTTTGAGGGAAATGGGCTATTAGATGGGCCGTGCCAAGCTGGACTGTTAATGGGCCGTGCTTTGGTGGGCTGTTAGATGGGCTGCATCGTGCCGCCTCTTATGCATGCCGGGCCGTGCTGCCCGCTGGGCTGGGGTGTCGGCCCAAGCACGGCCCGATGCTTCGTGCCGTGCTGGCCCGGCCCATGTAATTTCGTGCCGTGCCGTGCTTGGGCCGGGCCAAAAACGCCGTGCTTCGTGCCTGCCCATTTGGCCCTGTCCATTTGGCCAACTATACTCACATGCCACAGCCTTGTTGCAGCCAAACAGAACGAAGCTTTTGCGGCTCAGAGCCTCACATGTGGATCTCATATTCTTAGGGTGTGTTTGGCACACGCTTTTGTACCGGCTTATTGCACTGCAGCGATACTATTTGACACTGTAGCAATACTGTTCATCTGAAAAAAATTGGTGAAGCCGGAGAAGCTGGTTTGTTAGATGCTTTTCGGTTCATTTTACTGTAGCTACAGTAAATACAGTAAAAGGGCCCAAGCCGAAGCTGTTTCAAACAAGAACCTAGTACAGTAGAAAACTGAACTTTGTGTCTGAATCGTCGTCTCCTATGTATGACAAGCAAACATAATATCCTTATGATAGCAATCAATACTACTGATCATGTGATCACTGTCGAGAACAAGTTGACTCTTGGGCAAGCTATAAGGAGTGTCCTGCCTTGCGATGGAGCTGTTTGCCTCCGAAATTTCATGTTATTTGTGTTTTACCTTTTTATTGACAAGTATGTAGCTGAACATTTGATATAAGACCAAGGCTGCACAGTAACACAGAGGCCGAAATGATTCCCTTTTTTTTAGAAAAAAAGAAAAAGAAAACTGCGCTGGTTTACCATGGCTAACGGATCAAAATGGCACAGCAGTGCTTGTGATTATTCTGACTATCTCCAGCTTACAACAGAGTTTATGCCCGGTCATCTCTATCTCCAGCTTACAACAGAGTTTATGTTCCGGTCATCTCTATCTCCAGCTTGCAGAAAAGCCTTTCTCTCAGAGTCTTGAGTAGCTTTCTTCATGTTTACTCAACTGCCTCGTTGTTCCAACAGGGGTGATCGTCGTGACCAGCAGCGAGTGATTCATAACATTGAAGCTTCCAGAGGAATTTTGTTTGCAGAAAGGTATATACATGGTGCTACCTACTACGTGGCAACAGATCCTTAATATTTGCCCTTTATGAGCTTCTGATATCCAAAGATCTGGATATTACCTCTTAGGCAGAAGTGGTATATAACCAGATCTAGCCGTCCGTTTATCTGGGTACTTTAGTAATTAACTTGTATTGCAGTGCCCTAATCGTTTCTATACTGCCGCCGCCATGCCTTAGTTAGCCATCTTCCCGTCCTGGAGCTGCCTACCAGGCTACCAGCAACCTCCTCATTTGACAATATTGCCTGACGGCGACTTTGTGTGGCCACGGAGCTGCGCACGATCTTTCCACCCCCTTTGATTCTGATAAGCGACGTCTTCCTACATCTGCCGCACTTGCGCGGCCCCTGATTTTCTGTTTTCTGGATCAGACCAATCAAAATTTGAAGTTTCAATCAATAGATTATTGGATTCAGTCTTCTAGAAGAGACGAATCATGTCTTTGATTAGTTGTCTGTTTTTGATCTTGATCCATAAACAAGACATAATATGATGCAATGATTAATCTGTGTGAAGACTTGAAGCCGCTGCTCTCAGCCTCGCATCATGGAGACCAGGCCATTGCTGTGACCGAACAAGCGATGTGACCTTGCCGAATTCAGTGATGGCAGCGCGCAGGGCGCAGACGCCGTGGCCGGGATACGATGCTATAGTGCTACCCATGCAACACTCTCGCTCAGCTAGTCGGCCACCATTGTTCCATCGAACCTGGCGCCACTGCCCGGGCACCCATCTGCTCTTGTGTAGTTCTACCGCCGTCGCACCAGGGTGTGAATGAATTACATGATCTGATCTCGAAAGAAAAGAGTGGATTGCATTCTAATCTAAAATGAAAAGGGATCGTAGTCCTTGGGTTCGTGACATGATGAACATGGGAGAGGGACGAAGAGGAGACGAACAGATGGAGAATGAGTTTCTTTTTTTTGAGCAACAGATGGAGAATGAGTTCATTGAGTTGATCGGAATTAGAAACAATAAATTACTAAATGGATTGCTCTATTAGATCCACAAAATTACTATTTTTGTTTTCCAATAGTACCCATGTGCTCCTTATACTACTCTCAAATACTACCATACTACTTGAAACACCTTGAAGTAGTACAAGTTGCATCTAAGCCGTTGGATTGAAGAAAATGAACGGCCCACGTTAATTTAGGTGCACCGTAAAAGTTCTCAAGATCTGAAAGCTAGATGTGCTACATTTGCAGTCATAAATGGATCTTTTAATTTCTTAACAAAATAAACTTGTACTTGATCATATGAATACTCTGCCTCCTATGTATGTCGTATGATAAGCAAATAGAAAATCCTACAACAAGTTCGACTAACACTACTGGTCATGTGAATATGTGGTAGAAATCGTCTAAGGTCGATACTGTCAGTATTACTCTATTGCACGAAGGTAGACTCGTCCATCGGTCGTTCTTACAAGGAATAAATCATGGCCGGTCACATGAGACCCGAGAATCAAGTATTCAAGTTGACTTGAGGGTAACCTGGCAATCTACAGTAGTACAGAGTACTCTTTTGCCGAGTAGAAGAGCTGGTTTCACTATGGTTAGCGGCTCGAGATGGTATTGCAGTGCCTGCGAGTATTTTGACGCATACCATCTTCCATGCAACATTAATTATGTCTGAGTGCGCATTAACTGTGTGACAAAAGAGTTTATGCCCTGGGAAGAGACCAATCAAGTCGAGACGATATTTAACACAGGTCTCTCCATCTCGATGCCGGAACAGGTTTCCATGTGTTTCTTCCTGGTAGAAAGTGTTAGTTTTCGTGTTGACCTCAGTCAACAACCGACCTAAAGGGAGAGGGGGAGGCCTGCCTATCCTAATTCCTTTCGGTTTGGGCCTTTACCTTAGGCCCATATCTGCTATGATTGAAAAACAGAAACTAAGTCCAATACGGGCTCGGCCCCGAATTAAAAAATGACATCTATTTAAGGGGAGGTCTACACGCCTCCCAAGGTTGACCGTGACCTAATTCCACCGCCACCAATCGTTCAGCGGCGCAGGAAGATCTGGAAGCCCGAGTTCGTCTTCCCAGGGGCCAGTGCCGCTACCGCCCCGAAAGGAATCGCCAAAAGACGCTCAAGGAGAAGCTGCGCTACATCCCTGAACGTCTTCAGGCTCTCGCCGTCACCTCTGCACCAGCAAGCGTCATGGACGCCACCTCTGCTGGTAATTGATCTAACCGAACCCCTAATTCCGCATTAGATTAGTTTACTAGATGTGATCTGTTATCTTGACTGGATGATTCTGTTTAGCCTAAGCATTGTTTTGATCTAAGGCTAATTAGTTCTAACAATTGGTATCAGTTAGCCTAATCTAGTCGATTAGATCCTCTAGTGTTTATGTCAGTGGTTCGGTTCCTATGCTAGATCCTTCATGTTTTAGTCAGTTAAGCTTTAATTGCGTGATCTAGCCTTAGACAGAGGTGTTTCAGTTAAGGTTAATCATGTTTTAGTTCAGTAATTAGTCTCTGTTTAGTCAAGTTTTATGCTACTGCGCACTAAGATTGTTCATGTTTTAAGTTATTCTTTAGATCTTTCTATGTGCAGTCAGTAATTAGTCATGTTTTAGTTAGCACAGTAAGTAATTAGATTAAGATTAGTTCATGTTTGAGTATTTACAGTAAGAAATTCAGTCAATTGCTCATGTTTTAGCAGTTAAGGTTTTCGTTTTTCATTAATCTAAGTTGCCATGTCACACGAATTTGATGCGCACTTAAGCTAAGCCGGGCTCTAGGGTTGGAACCCACACATCCTAACCCTAACCCTAACCCTAAGCAAACCCTAAGATGAGAGGTCTTACCTCTCGGGTTGTCGTCGTCCTCCGCCGCATTCAGATCCACCGCGCGCGGATGGCGGCGTCTCTCTCCTTCCCGGTCGCCGTCGAGCTCGCCGCCATGGGCGCGACCTCGCCGCGCATTAGATCCGGGCCGCGCGGCCTCAGATCCGCCGCGCGGGCTCCTCGGCATGCGCACGGGCCTTCGGGCCGTCGCCGTCGTCGCCGCTTCTCCTCTCCGCCGTGTGCCTCCGGGTGCGCGGCGAGCCCCTGCCTCAGATCCGCCCCACCGTCGCCGTAAGGGCACCACGGCGGAGGGACTCGACGGAGCCGCGCGCGTTGATTCGCACGCGTGCGCCGGCGAGCCTCTCCCCGCGACGCCATGGCGGCCGGCCGGCGCGGGGCGGCGCGCTCACGCGCGTCTGCAGCGGCGAGCGAGAGAGAGAGGAGCGGAGTGAGGAGAGTGAGGGAGAGAGAGCGGAAATGGGGGCTAGGGTTTCGGCCGACGTTTTTATGCCGAGACCGTCACTCCCTGGCCGTCCGATCCGCTCCGGCCTCGATCCGACGGCGCTCAGACCCGGCCGTGTTGGGCTGGGCTGAATGCGCGGCGCGCGCGCCCGCGCCTCGGGCTGCTTTCGCGGCCCGGCCGTCGGTTTTCGGGCTTTAAGCCTGACGGCCTTTTAGCGGCCCGCGCGGCGTCGCGCTGCGCCAAAATTCGTGCGCGCGCGCTGGGCTGGGCCGTGCGCATCAGTTTGGGCCGCGATTTTTTGAATACGGCCTGCGCACGAGTTTTAATGCTTTATTCATTTTCTTTTAAGTTTTAAGCTTCCTGTTTAAGTAATTTAGCTGTAAATTAATGTTTTAAGCTAAGTTTTCAGTAAGTTAATTTTATATGTTGGTGTTTTACGTTATTTTAAGTTTAAATCCACCAATATACTCTGAGATGCCTCTATTTAAATGGATCCACCGTGAAGTTTATTTAGAGTAAACTTGTGATTATTTCTGACCACCGTTGATTGATCATGAGTATTTTTAAGTTAAATTTCGTTTGTTTTCCCCACCGGTGATGCAAATTGAAATTTATTTGTGTGATTTTAATCAGACCACCGTAGGGTTTTAATAATGCATTTATTTTTGCATTTCATTGTATATCATTACTAAGCTAAGTTTTCTCTTATTTTCAGTGACGAACGTCAATGCTGCTGCCTCTGTCCTCAGCAACATTGAGAACCTCAACGGGGCAAACTTTCCGGACTGGAAGAGCAAGGTCACTACATGCCTGGCATGGAATGATCTGGATATGGCTCTAAGGGAGGAGAAGCCCGCTGCTCCTGAGGCTGGACAAGCTGCTACGCCTGCCTTTGAGAAATGGGAGAAGTCCAACCGTATGGCTCTTATGGTCATGACTAGCACCATCAGCCCTGGCATTAAGGGTGCACTCCTCACTAAGAATTCAGAGGGACATGACTACACTGCCAAGGAGTTCCTCGCTAAGGTTGAGGAAAATTTTAAGAGCTCCTCTAAGACTTATGCTAGCACCCTCATTATGAAGCTAGTCTCCTCTCAATACACTGGCACATCTGGCATAAGGGAGCACATCTTGAATATGTGTGACATGGCTCATAGGCTTAAGGAGATGAAGATGGAGATCTCTGACGGTTTTCTCGTTCATTTCATCATGACATCCTTGCCATCTACCTTCAATGCCTTCAAGATCAACTACAACACCAACAAGTCCGTCTGGACTATCAGTGAATTAATCAGCTATTGTGTTGAGCAATAAGAGCGTATCAAAACTGAGAAGATGAAGGATGTTGTGAACATGGTTGGCAACCTTAGTCTCAACTCCACACCTAAGAACCAGCATGAGGCTAGCAGCAGCAAGTAAGGTCAGAAGGGGGGAGCGAAGAATAAGAACAAAGGCAACAAGAACTTTGCTCCCAAGAACAACAACAAGTTCAAGAACAACCACTCTAAGGGTGGTAAGATGTTATGCTCCTTCTGTGACTCTCCTAAGCACCTTCAGAAAGCCTGTCCAGGCTTTAAGGAATGGTTGAAGCAACAAGGTAATTTTAAGTTTGATGTTGTTTCTTTCATTGATGAGTTATTCTTAGCAGATTTTTCCCCTAATACTTGGTGGATTGACTTAGGTGCCACCGTGCACATTTCTAATTCATTTCAGGCATTCCGTTCGATCCGAACTATAAGAAGGGGGGAGCGAAACCTAAGAGTGGCTAATGGGACGGGCGTTGAAGTTGAAGGCGTTGGAAGCTTCGACTTAGAGTTGCCAGGAGGCTTCCAGCTTCGTTTAGATGATGTCCTTTATGTTCCTAGTTTAAAGAGAAATTTGATTTCTGTATCAGCTTTAGATGATTCTGGACATGTGTGTGAGTTTGGCAACAAACAATGTGTGATCAAGTTTAATGAGATTAGTGTTGGTCTTGCTAGTCGGCAAGGCATGCTTTATATGCTCTCTCTTAATGATTCTGTGATGAATGTTACTACACATAAGCGTAAGCGTGATAATGAGACCTCTTCGCAATTGTGGCATTGTCGCCTTGGCCACATTTCGAGGGGGAGAATTGAGCGTCTCATTAAGGACGAAATAATAGAGAAATTAGTCTTCTCCAATTTAGAGCAGTGCATCTACTGCATTAAGGGAAAATATGCTAAGACAATTAAGAAAGGAGCTACTAGGAGTACGGGCGTGTTAGAAATAATTCACACAGATATCTGTGGCCCTCTCTCAGTAACTTCGGTAGATGGCTATGATTCTTTTATCACATTTACCGACGATTATTCCCGCTATTGACATATCTACCCCATAAGAAAGCGTTCAGATGCGCTAGAAATATTTAAGATATATAGACATGAAGTTGAGAAACAGCATAACACCTCCATTAAGATTGTGCGGTCAGACAGGGGTGGAGAATACTACGGAAAACATGCTGAATATGGTCAAATTAAGGGACCATTCGCTAAGTATTTAGAAGAAAATGGCATTAAGGCACAATACTCCATGCCTGGAGAACCACAGCAAAATGGAGTGGCTGAGCGGCGTAACCGCATATTAATGGACATGGTAAGAAGCATGCTCAGTCATTCTAGTCTACCTGTCGAACTATGGTTAGAGGCATTAAAGACAGCTGCCCACATACTTAATCGGGTTCCATCTAAGTCAGTTCCCAAGACACCTTTTGAGCTGTGGAATGGGAAGAAACCGTCACTTAATTATTTAAAAGTGTGGGGCTGTCCCGCTGAGGCTAAGCTATTTGATCCTCAGCATAAGAAATTAGACTCTAAGACAGTGAGTTGTCACTTTATCGGATACCATGATAAGTCTAAGGGATACCGTTTCTACTGTCCTAGTTGCTTCACTAAGTTTGTTGAAACCAGACAGGCCGTGTTTCTTGAAAACTCAGAAATTGGTGGTAATTTCCCCAAGAGGGATATAAGTTTAGAAGAACTGCGGGTCAATCTTCCTGATCCGGATTATCAAACACCTGTGTTTCAGTTCGTACCGCCAGTTATTCCTCAGATAAGCAGCACAGTGGCGCCCACTGTCACTCAGGCGCCAGTAGTTCAGGCGCCAGAGATGCAGGCGCCAGAAGTTGTGGTCCCGGCGCCAGACGTTGGGCACGAGGCGCCAGCAGCAGAGGTGCAGGCGCAAGAAGTGCCATTAGTAGAACCTCAATCGGTCCCTGAACCTGCCGTAATCGAACCATTAAGAAGATCTGTCAGGGAAAGGAGATCGGCTATTCCTGACATTTACGAGACATACTTAAGTGAGGATTTGTACGATGTCGGGAACATGAACGACCCTGCCAACTTTAAGGAGGCAGTTCAGAGTGAGAATTCCACTAAATGGATTGAAGCCATGGAAGAAGAGCTTAAGTCTATGAATTCTAATCAAGTATGGGACTTAGTAGAAATTCCTGATGGAGTCAAACCAGTGGGCTGTAAATGGGTCTACAAGACTAAACGTGACTCTAAAGGGAAAGTCGAAAGGTTCAAAGCTAGGCTCGTTGCTAAAGGGTTTACGCAGAAGGAGGGGATCGATTACAACGAGACCTTCTCTCCTGTGTCTTCCAAAGACTCTCTTAGAATTATCATGGCAATTGTAACTCATTTTGATATGGAGCTGCATCAGATGGATGTTAAGACTGCGTTCCTGAATGGAAATTTAGATGAGACTATTTATATGGTTCAGCCGGAAGGTTTTACCATTAAGGGTAAAGAGAATATGGGATGCAGATTAAGGAAATCCATTTATGGCCTTAAGCAGGCGGCCAGAATGTGGAACTTTAAGTTTGATGAAGTAATTAAGAGATTTGGATTTAAGAATAATGATGTGGATCCTTGTATCTATATCTAATCCAAGGGTGGAAAGTTAATAATCCTAGTGTTGTATGTTGATGACATACTATTAGCCTGCAACGATAAGAATATGTTACATGAGACTAAGAACTTCTTGTCATCTCATTTTGACATGAAGGATCTAGGTGAAGCCTCGTATGTACTTGGCATTGAGATACACCGAGATAGAGCCAAAGGAACACTAGGATTATCTCAGAAAGCATATATTGAGAAAATGCTTAAGAGGTATAAGATGGATAAGTGTAACACATCTCCTGTCCCATTTCAAAAGGGCGATAAGCTTCATAAAGGTCAGTGCCCTAAGAATGATTTAGAAAAGAAAAGAATGGAGAACGTTCCCTATGCATCGGCTGTTGGAAGCTTGATGTATGCGCAAGTCTGTACGCGTCTAGACTTGGCATTTGCAACCGGAGTTTTTGGTCGATATCAGTCTAACCCAGGATGGGCTCACTGGGTGGCTGTTAAGAAGGCATTAAGATATTGCCAAGGCACTAAGGATTACATGCTCACATACAAGAGGACAAACGAACTTCGGGTCGAATGTTACACGGATGCCGACTTCGCTGGTGATAAGGATGAATTGAAATCCACTTCTGGATATGTTTTCGCGCTAGCGGGGGGAGCGATTCATGGAGGAGTGCTAAGCAGTCAGTAACAGCTAGATCTACGATGCAAGCTGAATTCGTGTCATGTTACCATGCCTCGGGACAGGCAATGTGGCTTAAGAATTTTATTCCGGGATTAAGGATTGTTGATAGTATCTCGAGACCTATCACAATGCACTGCGACAATCAAGCCGCAGTTTTCTTTAGCGGTAATGAAAAGATAAGTAGTGCTTCTAGGCACATCGACCTCAAGTTTCTTATCGTTAAAGAAAGAAACCGGGACCGCATAATTAAGATTGAGCATATTGATACTGAGTTAAATATAGCGGATCCGCTTACTAAAGGTTTACCACCACACCTTTTTGAAAGACATGTCATTTATATGGGTCTGGTGGATAGCTTTGATAAGGTCCTGGTCTAAAGGCCGTTAATCTTCCCCAAATAAGAGTAAGAGTCCTGACAAAGTTTTCTAGTGGAGGCTATGGGTAGTGTTGTCCCAGTGTGACGTGGTCCGCTGTTGACACATTGGTCTGGTGCTCGCTGGTTTACTGAGAAGGGATTAAGATTAAGTTAAAAGTAAGTTTAAGTTTAAGTTGTTGACCATTCGGTCGAGGGGGAGAATGTTAGTTTTCGTGTTGACCTCAATCAACAACCGACCTAAAGGGAGAGGGGGAGACCTGCCTACCCTAATCCCTCTCGGTTTGGGCCTTTACCCTAGGCCCATATCTGCTATGATTGGAAAGCAGAAACTAAGTCCAATACGGGCTCGGCCCCGGATCTGCTGCGTCATCTATTTAAGGGGAGGCCTACACGCCTCCCAAGGTTGACCGTGACCTAATTCCATCGCCACCAATCGTTCAGCGGCGCAGGAAGATCTGGAAGCCCGAGTTCGTCTTCCCAGGGGCCAGTGCCGCTAACGCCCCGAAGGGAATCGCCAAAAGACGCTCAAGGAGAAGCTGCGCTACATCCCTGAACGTCTTCAGGCTCTCGCCGTCACCTCTGCACCAGCAAGCGTCATGGACGCCACCTCTGCTGGTAATTGATCTAACCGAACCCCTAATTCCGCATTAGATTAGTTTACTAGATGTGATCTGTTATCTTGACTGGATGATTCTGTTTAGCCTAAGAATTGTTTTGATCTAAGGCTAATTAGTTCTAACGGAAAGTGCATGCCTGCTTCGTTCTTTCTCAGAGGTATTGTTGACGCGAAAACGCGCCGCTAACACGAGCACGCAAACGTGCAATCCGCAGACTTGCAACTCGCGGCGTCGTCTGCGGAAAACCAACGAACGTCTGCCCGGGAGGGACCCCGTCGGGGCAGGCGCACCCTGGGTTGTCCTAGCGTCGGCAGGCCAGCTAGAACGCCTTCAATCGCCGTCGAGACGAAGGAAGAACAGCAATTAGGGTTGAAAAAGAGAAACTAAGGCAAAAAGTAACGATAAGAAAAATATTTGTGTTTGACGATTGTGTTGTTCCTCAATCGGCCACGACCCTATGCTTAAATAGGGTGCTCGGTCTCGAGCTGTTACACTTGTCGGAGAAGGAATAAATCCTGCCAAACCTGTTGTACTTTCCTTTCCCTAAGCCTAATCGTACTCTAAGCCAACACCGCTGCCGCTTTCCATACTAAAGAAATAGTTTATGCGGCCAGCGCACATACATGCATATCACGTATGCATGCAGATTTCCTTAATTTACTTGCACTGATCCTACGCCAATCTTTTGCCCCGGATACACTGGAGTCTTGATCCTGTACGCCTCCATCTTGATCAACTCCCAGCACGCGTGACAACATCTCATATTGCGGCACAAGGCAGACAAAACCGAGAACTGTCTGACGCCTACGGCCTGAGTCTCGGGAAAGGCCAGACAAAAATGAACTTCAATCTCAGCAAGGGGCAGACAAAACCGAGCCCAACTCTCTGGAACAGGCAGACAAAACTGAAAATTGTCTGCAGCATATAACAACTCCAGGCTCTCAGCTCAGCTGCATGCTGCTTCAATCCATTGGCCTGCAAAACACATTCAACGTACTAATACAAGGAAAAAATCATTAGCATAGGCCAAATTACACATACAAATATCCAATCCGGCTATTCAATTAATTATGCAACTAATCAAGCCGGAAATAACTAAATTGCCAATTTTGGGTGTCAACATATGCCCCCCTGTTTTTTGGCAAACTTGTGTGGCAAAAAATATTTATATCCTATATCTTTCTTAGAACGATGTTCAAAAATACCCATCGGCCATATTTTGTTCTAAGCGCGATAAATAAATCATCGGCCTCTTGTTTCAAGCATCTTGCCATACACTTGGATAATACTTTTTCAAGTATCGACCATTTAAAGCTCTAGGCAAACGCTCACCTTGTAATGTTTCCACCATGTAAGAATTTCCAGTAATTACCTTTACGATCTTGTATGGACCCTCCCAACTAGGAGACCACTTACCAAATTTATTGCTCTTCGTTCCAAGGGGCAAAATTGTTTTCCACACCAAATCGCCCACTTGAAATGATTTCACCTTCACCTTCTTGTTATATGCCTTGGCAACTCTGATTTTGTCTCTCTCAATCTCCTTTAGAGCTTTCAATCGCTTGTCTGTGACCTCATCAACATTATCCATCATTAAATTATAGTAATCTACAGCAGAAAGATCATTTTGCTTGGCCAATCTATATGCATCCAGATTCACCTCTACAGGCAAATCGGCTTCCTGGCCATACACAAGCTCAAAAGGAGTAACTTTAGTAGCCCCATGTTTAGATATACGATGTGCCCACAAAGCTTCAGACAAAACCTCATGCCATCTCCTAGGATTTTCATCTATCTTCTTTTTAATAAGCTTAATCAAAGTTTTATTACTAGACTCAGCCTGACCATTGGCCTGAGCATAATAAGGAGATGAATTGAGCAATTTAATCTTATAGGATTCAGCAAATTCACGTACTTGACTAGAAATAAATGAAGTACCTTGATCTGTAGTTAAAGTTTGTGGTATGCCGAATCTATGAATAATATGCTCAGTAATAAAATCAATTACCTCCTTATGTGTCATATTCTTGAGAGGAACAACTTCAGTCCACTTAGTGAAATAATCTGTAGCCACCAACACGAAGCGATGACCTTTCGATGATGGAGGATGTATCTGACCAATGAAATCCAATCCCCATCCACGGAATGGCCACGGTTTAATAATAGGATGCATCATAGGAGCAGGTACCATCTGAATATTACCAAATTTCTGACACTCTTCGCATCCTTTGTAGTACCGAAAACAATCAGCAATCATACTAGGCCAATAAAAACCAGCCCTTCGCAATAACCATTTCATCTTAGGAGCTGATTGATGTGTACCACAAATACCTTCATGAATTTCACCCATGGCCACCTTAGCTTGATCTGAATCTAAGCACTTTAACAACAAATCTTCAGCTGTCCGGCGATATAATTCTCCATCAATCAGAATATACTTGAACACCAAACGCCGAATTTTTCTATCAACCCTTTTGCTAGGATCCTGCAAATAATCAATAATAGGAACCCTCCAATCTTCTTTTACTAAACCGGAATCTGAAACATCCGGTTCTCCCTGATTTTCTGTATTAGCAATCTCAAGCACCGGTTTTTTGATAAATGAAAATTTTCCTTTTCGAATACTATAACCAGATGCTTGTTGTGCCAAATCATTAGCTCTAACATTATCATGCCTAGGTATATGATGTATTGAAAATTCATCAAAATATGAAATAATATCTAAGCATTTGTCAAGATAAACATTTAGTGATCCATCAAGACATTGAAAATTTCCAGCAACCTGTTGAACTACCAATAATGAATCACCAAAAGCCTCAACATGCTTGAGACCCATGGATTCTAAAATTCCTAAGCCGAACAAAAGAGCTTCATATTCAGCTTGATTATTAGTGCAAAATTATTCTAATCGGCAAGAAAACTCAAAGGAAACACCATTAGGTGAAACAATCACAGCACCAATACCCTGACCATCTCTACACGCCGATCCATCAAAATACAATTTCCAGGGTACAACAGAAATATAGCCGACTTCTAAATCATGTTCAATGTCGACCCGATGCTCAACAATAAAATCAGCAACTATCTGGCCCTTCATGGATTTTAAAGGTTCATAGGCCAAATCATATTCTATTAGAGCATATGCCCACTTACCAAGTCTACCACTCAAAATTGGTCTATGCAGCATATGTTTAATAACATCGGTTTGACAAGCTACTATGCAAGTACTAGATAATAAATAATGCCTCAACTTAGTACAAGCATAATATAGTGAAAAACATAACTTCTCAATAAAAGTGTACCTTGTTTCTGCTTCCAATAATCGTCGGCTTATATAAGTAATAATGTACTCTTTTCCTTCGGTCTCTTGTGTCAGAACAGCACCGATAACATTGTCCTCTGCGGCAACATAAAGCCGAAAAGGAACTCCACTCCTAGGTGCCTTGAGTACAGGCGGTGTAGACAAATATTCCTTGATCTTCTCAAAAGCCTCTTGCTGTTTTGCCCCCCAAGTGAATTCATCTTCATTTTTCAACCGAAGAATAGGAGTAAAAGCATTGATCTTTCCCGACAAGTTTGATATAAATCTCCTCAAATAATTCACCTTGCCCAGGAATTTCTGTACATCCTTTTTACATATAGGAGCTTGAACTTTGTTAATAGCTTCTACTTTCTTAGGATCTATCTCTATGCCATTCTCATGAATAATAAAACCCAAGAATTTGCCAGCCGACACACCAAAAGCACACTTAAGTGGGTTCATTTTTAAACCATACCGACGCATTCTTTCAAAAGCAAGACGCAAATCAGCTAAATGAGAATCCAAACCAGCCGATTTAACAACTATGTCATCAATATAAACCTCTATAATTACACCAAGCAAATCATGAAAAATCAAATTCATAGCCCTTTGATAAGTAGCACCGGCATTTTTCAGGCCAAAAGTCATTACAACCCACTCAAACAACCCAACAAATCCTGGACATCAAAAAGCCGTTTTAGGTATATCCTCCTCGGCCATAAAAATTTGATTATAACCAGCATTACCATCAAGAAAGCTAATAACTTTATGTCCAGAAGCATCATTAATTAACATATCGGCCATAGGCATAGGATATTCATCTTTAGGAGTAGCTCTATTCAAATTTCTAAAATCAATGCAAACTCTCAACTTACCAGAGCCTTTCTTCTCCACTGGTACAATGCTTGAGATCCATTCAGCATACCTACAAGGCCTAATAAAATTGGCCTCAAGCAAACGATTAATTTCCTCTTTAATTCGATCATATATTTTAGGATTAAATCGCCTCACGGGCTGTTTATATGGTGTAAAACCTGGTTTAATAGGGAGCCGATGTTCCACTAACTCACGGCTTAGTCCTGGCATTTCATGATATTCCCAAGCAAAACAGTCCACATACTCTTTCAATAGCTCGATTAATTTTGCCTTAAAATCGGCATTCAAATTTCTGTTTACAAAAGTCGGCCTTGGAACAGTGCCATCTCCAATATCAACTTCTTCCAAAGGATCAGCCGATGTGAACCCCTGACCTAATTTATCCAACTCCTCAAAATCTTCAATAGTTTCACACACATCATTCTTACTTGACCGGTAATGTTCTACCCGTTGCTGCAACCACTCTAAATTAGCATCCATCTAAATAATGATAGAATTTAGCCAATTTTCCATCGGCTTTATAGTAACAGGTACAAAGCCATCTCTGGATACACTAAGAAAATCATAATCAGATAAATCTAAACCCGTTAAGCACTTGACACCATCATGTGTCCAAATATCAGGAGCATCAGCCATAGCAATACAAGCCGAAGTATCAGCATGCACAACCTCAATATCATCGCCAACCCACTGAATTAAAAATTGATGCAAAGTAGAAGGCACACACTTATTTGCATGAATCCAATCACATCCCAAAATAACACTATAATTACCTTGCACCTCGGCGACGAAGAAGGCTGTAGGCACGGTCTTGCTCCCAACGGTAAGCTCCACAGAGGCAACTCCTTTAGCTTCAATTGGCTGGCCTCCTCCCACACCATTGAGAGTCATGTTAGTCCTGATGAGTTCCACATCTGATTTGCCTAACTTCTTGAACATAGAGTAAGGCATCAAATTTACAATAGCTCCACCATCAACAAGCATACGAGAAATCGGCGATCCATCAATATGTCCCTTCACAAACAATGGCTTCAAATGGTTCTCTGATTCCTCAGGCTTCTCAAAGATAGCACGCTTTGGCCCAAAATTGTAACATCCCAAAATTTCATAACAATCAAAAAGGAATAAAAAATCACTCAAAATTTAAATTTTTGTCTCGTTCTTACCTTTCCATGATTTTTCAAAACAATGTACACTAAATAAATTAAAACCTAGTTAGAATATGAAATTTCCTAAATATAAAACATGTGCTCAAGTGTTTGTTTCATTTGAAATTCACTAAAGGTTTGAACTTTTCAAATTTACAACAAACTAAAATAATTGCATGTTAATCTCTAGCAAATTCACCTTGAATTTAAAATTTTGATTTTTGAAAACCTGCACAAAAACTCATCATGTGCATTTTGAGTTTCTTGTTTTTTTTTATGTTGGGTGTTTGTTTGATTTCATTCAAATTTGAGTTCATGTTTTAATCCCAGAAAAGAATAAATATATTTCTAATCCTCTAAACCTTCTCAGGCCAAATCCATCATTTCTCCTCTCCTTTCGGCCCAGCCAGCCTTCCCCTTCCCTTTTTCTTTTTCCAGAATCCATCGTGGGCCGCACCAACTCCCTCAGCCCAACACGCCACGGCCCAGTCCGGCCCGCCTCCACCCTCTTCCTCCCTCCGCCCAACGGGCAATGGCGCCACCGCCGCCATCGGACCGCCGGTCCGCGCCGCCGTACGCGCGTGCGCGCCACCCGGCCAACCGCGACGTCGCCGTGCCTGCGCCGACCCCACGCACCGCGCCGCCCAGCCAACCGCCGCGCAGCCGTACCGCGCCGCGCGCCGCGTTCCGCGCTCCGCATTGAAGCCGGCGAGTCCCTTCGCCATGAAGCAACCCCGTCCTCCTCCGCCTATAAAATCAACCGCGCGACACCCCTCTCCACCTCCACAAGCTCACTCCCCCTCCACGTTCACCATCGAGCTTCAATCAAGCTTTTCCCCATCTTATTCCGTCACCGGCAACCGCTCAATTCGTCGCGGTGACGTCCTCCCTCGCCCTCTGCGAGCGCGTGCAAGCTTCACATGCTCGCTCTGCCCCGTCCTCGACCCGCGTCGCAGCCCAAGGGGTGCTGGAGCACCTTCCCCGCCAAGCGCCGCCGCGCACCTCCAACCTCCCTCAACGCCAGCCACCTTCCTGGCCTCGTCCCGCTCAACCCGTGCGCGCACCGGCTCCACCGCATCGCCGCGGACCTTCCCGAGCAACAACCACTCGACGAGCGGCGCTCCCTCCTCTTCTCCGTCGAGCGCCGCCGCCTCGCTCCCCGCCTCGTCGTCGCCCGCCTCCTCTGACGCTCCCTGGCTTCGCGCGACCCCCGTGGTGAGTTTCCCTCTCCCTCCTCTCTCTCCTGGCCCAAGCCGCATTAAATTTGGCCCATCGGAGCGCCGGAATGGCAAGCTCCGGCGAGCCCGCGCATGGCGCCGCCGCCCCTGCTGCCTCCGGCCGCCACTTATCTCGCCGGAGCAGCCACAGCCGCCCATTTAACAATCAACGGCCGAGATTAGATCCAGCATACCCTTTCGATTTCATTAAATCCCGGCCCCTTGTTTGAAATCCAGCGGCCCAGATTGATCCGGTCCACCGTGAGCCAGATCTGTGGACCTTGGTCCACCAATCTTGTGGACTCGGTCCATGATTTTCCAATTGGAAAATAAATCCAGAAATCCTAGATAATCCCCAGCCCTGTAATCTTGCAGATAAGCCCCTGAACTTTTGCATAATTATGTTTAGGTCCTGTCTTTTTACAGAAACAACCTTATACTTTTCTGTATTTATATTTTAGCCCCTGTCTTTTTGCACCAAGGCCCCTAAACTTTTCTGTATTTACAGATTGGTCCCCAAAACTTTCTGTAATTGCATCTCAGTCCCTAAAAACCTTTCTGTAATTATAGATATGCCCTCGGCATATTTCTGTAATTACAAGAAAGCCCCTGGAACCTATAAACCTATGTATCTTCATCACCGTAGCTCCGTTTTAGGCGATTCTTGCGCCCATGCGTTCGTAGAAACGCGTAGTACCCTTTGGTACTACTCTTGGAGCTCTTGAATGGACCAGTAAGCCGTCAATACCATATAATCCTCCCTCTTTTGATGTTCTCCCATAGCGACAACTCATGCAACGTCCAACTTGCATGTTGTAGCTACCCGCTTTATCGTTCAGCGTTGAACCTAACCAAACATACAATATCTCTTTGCCTCACATCCTAGTACCCTCCTCATCGCAATACATCTCTCCGCCTTAACCTTGTATGTCGCACAAAACCCTCACTCGCTAGCAGTAAACCTACCCAATCTTTCGTGATGTATCGCTCCGAAATCTAATACCCTAAATCCCATGTCGATAAGTCATGTGATGTCGATCTCGCACATCAATGCTCGTTCATCTTTTAGCGACGAGCTTATCCAATCTTATCGTACCGCTCTATATCATAACCTAGCAACCTCTTTCATCGCAACTCTTCTACAACCCAAACCTAATTCAATCGTCGCTCAATCGACCTTAATCTATTGACTACCCTCGACCCCTACCAAGCTTTGTTGTTTATTACTATTCTCGTATTTATGTAGTCTTTCGTTGGAGGTTATTGGATTTATTGTTCGTTGTTATTTTAATTGCTGGTTGATCTTAATCAATTGATCCTTGTCTTTTATTTGCGACCGTGCACTCATGTCATGCATAATCACGTACACGTGCCATCGTCATGCGCTTAGCTCATGACAAATAACTAGTGGAATAATCTTAGTAATTAATCAATATAGTAAGTAATTAATAGCTAATCACCATTAGTTAATACTCTAACATAAATAGGTAATTAAAGTGACACACCTTGCACTTGTACGTTGTTGCATGAACCTTTATATAGGTTACGACCTATATAAAGCCGTAATGCTACCAATGTACAACTAACACGTACACACGCCGTTTCTACCTACACCTACCCGCATGCATTTATCATGGTTTAGCATCTCTCATTTACATCAAAAGCCCTAGTGCTCGATGCATCACCCCTAATAGCCTCTCTTAAGATAATAAGTTCTTCCTAAAGTAAAACCTAATGCATCATGCATGATTTGTGTCTTTGGCTTTTATCGGTGTTCTATTGGTTCTTATTGGAGTTAATTGGATCTTATCTGGTTCTTCTCGATCTTTATTTCTTTTACGGTAGTTTGTTTATACGGTATCTTTTTATACGCTAGCTTACGCGAGATTCGAGGAAGAACTAGAAGACTTCAAGGAAGATCCAGAAGATACAAGCTTCAAGGACGAGCTTCGAAGAAAGACTTGAAGACATCGACCCCGACATAGGAATCAAGATACAAGCTTCTAGGAGGAATCTGAGGACCCGGATTACGAGGACGTGAAGAAGAAGACTAATTAGTGAAGGCAAGCTCTACATCTCCTTGATCATGATTGAACCTACTATTTTCGCAATGCCCCTATAGAGCCTACTCTAGTATTATGCATTACTTGCTATTTTACTGCTTGTGTAGCTATAAACCTACTTGCTTATTGATATTGATGTCTGTTACTAGGGCGTTAATATCTGAATCCTTGTTTACCCTTGTTTACCTGTCACCTTGATAACCCTAGGATAGTTCCATCATTTCTTTGATGGCACTTTTACCTTGCTACTAGAACGCTTAGGACCCCTGCAATGTCTCTACATTGCTACACCATACTCACATATATGCTTTTACAACTGTGTTAAATGAGTTTGGTGGTGTGTGTGATATATATTGGGTCTGGGAGTAGCACAACTGTGTTAGGTGACGGTGATGATGGTGACAGTGACGATGGGATGGGTTGGATTGCGGGCAAGGCCAATAGTGAATGGTGGAATTGTGTGATAGACCCCTAATGTGGGATCTGGTGCTTGCCCGGCCATATAAGGACCGGTTCTGACGCCCGTAACATAATGATTTCTCGTACAACCACGGAACCCGTAATGGGAAGGACTTACCCTACCTTCTTGGTGCCCACTGCAAGAACCATCGGAAGGCCAGCCGGGCAACGGGGGACCAGGAGAAGACGTGGGGGAGTACAATTAACCGCGGTCTGGCTTGACACAGGGGAGTTACCCGCAGCCTTGCTCGGGGGAGTGGTTACCTGTTTGTCAAATAAGCCCCTGGGCGCGTCCCGTGGTGGAATTGTGGGGGCACTCGGAGGAGATGGATTAAGCGTTATGTTACTCTCCGTACAAGAGTGCATAGCCCGTGGGAAAAGATGTACAACCTCTGCAGAGTGTAAAATTCATCCGGATGGACGTTGTCACGGCATATGACACATTATTGTTGCGCACGTATGGATTAGCCACTTCTCTCTTTCCTTGGCGTGTGAGTGGGTTGTAGTCAGCCCGTGTTTTGGAAGTGATGGCACGTGTGCCGGGTCGGTATGATCCTTGAGGTCAGAAGGCCCAACTAAAACTTGGGAACTGGCGGGAAGGCTCCATACTCCCCCAGGGCCAACCAACTAAAACATTGACAATCAATTCCCTGTTTTATCTATGAATCCTTGTCTTGCTTTAGTGAACCCTGCATAAAGCTTGCTTCGCTGCAAATAAACCATATAGCCTCTTCCTTGCTAAGACCAAGTATGCATATATATATATATACCCTTGTGTAGTGTAGGGCTTGCTGAGTACCTTATGTACTCACGCGTTTGCGATTGTTGGTTTAGTAGGAGAAGACTTCGTAGAAGACGACGACGATTGGGTTTTCGGTTCTGCATCTCAAGTGTGCTTGCGGCTTTGGGCCAAGGTTTTCGCTGTCTGCTTCGCCGTTAGCTGGTTGGTTGGACTTGGATATTTCCTTGTCATACCGCCACTAAGGGTCCTATATATCAGGTATTATGCTTATTTACCTATTCGAAGTATGTTTTTGATTATCATATCTGTGTTCTTGTGCGTATCAGCTACTGATCCAGGGACTGATACAGGATGCACAACATATTCCAGAAATGGGGTACGACAGAGTGGTATCAGAGCAATGCTTGACTGTAGGACGAAAACCTAGGATTTGTTACGCTCTAAAATGACTACTTTCAAAACTAAACCTTCCATAATAACTCTCCCCCCTTTTCGTTTAAAACCCTTGCTTCCTCCTCACCTTCAAGAAGAAGTATCTGATCTGGAAACGTCTGTGTACAGGAATGTCGAACCCAATGGACAATGAGGACTATGTAACCGTAGAAGTGGAAGGCACCTTATACCAGGTTTACCGTGCACCAGATATGGTTCCAAGACAGAGCAATGTCAAGGCTGCTAAAAGAACCAAACCACCAAGAACATGTTTCTACTGCCGTTACCCTGGACACAAGATTGCCAATTGCCCCTACCGTGAACCAAGCTTTGAAGCAAGAATTGTAGAAACCCACAAGAAGAATGAAGAACCTCCAGTCCCAACACCACCTGCACAGACCCAATCTGCAGTACAGAAAGAGCGACAGAAGCAAGAAGCCTGGAATAACATGGATGACACGTACTTGTCACCTCCTGTCCGCACAAGTGTACTGGCAAGGTTGAATAATCTGAAAAAGTCAGTGAAGGAGATCAATGAAGAGATCGACGATCTCACGAAGCTGCTGCAATCAAGAGATGCCAATGAGAGATGCAACAAGAAGAGAAAGAATGTCATACAAGAATCTGGTCAAGTTATGTCTGGAAAGCTCAAGAAGCCCCGATCGCAACAAAAGGACATACCTTTCACCAACTGACTGATATGCATGAAGGCTCAAGCAGTGCAAATCTGCCGCTCATAGCTAACAGAAGGGTACTACCAGTCAATCGGACATGCTTTGCCTGCCGAAAGCATGGGCATTTCATAGCGGATTGCCCTGAACTCCTCGAGCAAGGAAATAAAGATGGCAATAACTAGAGCCAAAAGATTGCAATCCT
>RWGY01001044.1:0-14544 GCA_007726485.1 Eragrostis curvula | reverse complement strand
TAAGGAAAGATGACGTCAAGCACGAATCATCCAGCAACTGCTTGCAAGCAAGCCAACCAGGGCGGTAACATTGGCCGTCCTGTCACCGTTACCGTGACAAATGCAAGCTTGGGTCGGAATAACTCCAGCAAGATACTTGTAGACTTGCTTGCCTTGCTGCAATCAAATTGAGTGACCTTTTGGTGAGTACAGAGAACAGTTTTGCCTTGCAAGGTTAACTTGCCCAGTGTTACTGCTTACTGAAACTTCTGAACTTGTACTTCTCCATGCAAAACTTGTGAAAAATAATGTACGTGTAGAACCCATGCATACAGCATATACTTAATTCACATCTTGACACTTGCATATTTTTCACTTGTCAATCAAGAACCTTGATGAGGAAAAGAGGCTATTACTTAGCATGTTTTCAGGTATGCACTTGAGTAATGGGGACAGGGTTAGGCTAAAGTTGGCCTGCCCAAGCAACAGGTCCCCTTCAACTCTCCAAGAGGAGCCAGGTACGATATGCAAATCATGCAAATGTTGACAGGATCCCCATGGATGACACATGGTTGGCATAAGGAGGCAGCGCAATGCCGGACCAGAAATAGGAACCACAAAGCCACCCCTATTTCCAGCCAGGGCATTTTTCGTCGATTTCCTGTCGTTTGTCGACATCGGCTCGACCCAATTCCATGAAACATTGAGCATGTTCTGAGGAGCCCTACTTAGGGCAAATGGATTAGGAGGGCATCTGCCTCACAAAGTCCAATCCAGTAAGGCTGTCAGCTCACTTGATGCCATGTCTATTCCTTAAACAAACAGCAAGAGTTCAGAGATGGCTGCAGAGAACAAGCAAGAAAGCTATAGGCAGTAGGTAAAGATCAATCATAGGAGATGGAGAGAGGTTATTAGCTAGGACGTCCTACATTTCCTCAAACACAAGCTAGCCAATACTAACGTAGGAACTCAGAAACCCACCCACGCATCCATCGATCATGTGCAGATGTGAACAGTGTCAACAGATCGGGCATTGATTATTATCACCATTACTGAAAGGTTAAGCCTATTGGACACGCTTGTCTTTTCAGACTGCGTCACTGAATAGCGGTTGATCGCCATTGCAGCATATCGATCTCTGGCCCTTGGCCGGCCGGCGGGCCGGGTTGCTTTCTGATGCCGGCGTCCGGGCAGCCGGGGCCCGAGGTGTAGCGCATCGTCAATGCCTTTGGAGTGCGGGTGCCTCTGACCTGTGCATGTGTGGTGAGACCTTGCCATGGAACGAAGCAACGATGCTGCATTCATAAATCTTGGGTAAATTATTGCGAGGGAGAAAGAAGCCCCTCATCAAAGCAATTGAAAAAGGCAGGTTAGGTTGATGCCTTCTGTCCGCGGATAAGCAACTAGGTTGGAGGACCAGGGAACAACTGCCCAATGGCTTCTTATGCTTTTTACTGGACATGACTTCTGAACATATATTCTAGCCGGCTGGAGGTCCACTTTGATTAGGTACGTGAATTTATAAACCGAAGCTGGCAATTTTTACTGAATTGTCTGAACCTAGTTGGAGTGTTGGACCATAGCTATTTTTTTTTATAAAGAAAATGCAAAAGTACATAAAACACATCATAGCTCGGTTGGAGTCTAGCTTAGCTTGTTCAACCGTGTAAAAAGGTACATAAATAAACACAGCACTCCCTGCTAATAATGCTTAATGAGCAATTGATCAGGCACACATGTGATGATGTGAAGTGTCTCGCTTTTGGAGGAACTTGCTCGTCGCAATCTCACATGCATGCACGCGGCATGAATGAATGCACCTGGAAGATGCATAAGGACTAGCTTTTCGTCTAAGTTGAGTGATTGCATGTTTGGCAAAGAGGGGGGGCCATGCACGAACAGTGCCACCATGTGCTTGCACTCGAGTCTCAAGCAAGGTCGTAGATCGATCGCAGTAGTCAGACTTGCGGAACAGTAATTGCTTGGATCTAAAGAGAGGAAGGTGGTGATGATGGTCCCTGGAGAATGGTAGCGTACGCTAATGACATCCTAGCCTGTTCGTTTCGCTGCAGCTGCAGCTGCAGCTGCAGAAAAATAATTACGGACACTGTACAGCTGCAAGAAAAAACTGTAGCAGCTGCTGAAAAAATAACTGCGAGCACTGTAGCTGCTGCAAAAGCAGCGAGACGAACACGCTGGTATTTGTATATACTGATGCTAGCAGCCTAGCAGAGCACGTGTTCTGTAGTTGCATGGGTGCCTAAGTCATGGGCAAAGAGATTCTTGTTTCCACGTACGTGTGTAAAAGAGAGAGATTGCCGGTTGCTTCGGGCTAAAACTATCAGTGATCATCCATGGATTAAACTCCGTCATGATTGGTGTCATTCAGTAAAGGCAAGGCTTGAAGAGCTCTGCTTCAGGTGAAATCAAAAGTCTGAAAGGATGACGGAGTTCCAAACATTCAGCCCAATAAGGCCCAGTTACGAACACGAAGCCCAGTTCTTAACAAGCCTTTCTTGACGAACGGGCAACGGCGGCTGTATATAGCCACGTCTTTCTTCTTCTCCCTCCCGAATCCGTTTGTTCTTCGTCTCCAATCTAGCAAAACCAACCGCACGAAGCCCAGTTTTTAACAACCCTTTCTTGACGAACAGGCAACGGCGGCTGTATATAGCCACGTCTTTCTTCTTCTCCCTCCCGAATCCGTTCGTTCTTCGTCTCAATCTAGCTAGCAAACCAACCGCAAAAGCAAAGCTAGGGTCTTTGAATTCTTGCACGATGTCGACGGAGATGGATGCCTCGCCCGAGCTGCGGCGATTAATGGAGGTGAGAGCCGCTGTATGCACGAAGTCCCTAATCCTTGCGTCCCAAAATATCGGCGTATGGTCATGGTAAGACCACTGCTGGTATGGTAGTAGAAATTAATTGCGCAGTGGTTGCTATGACAATTTTTGTTGGAATTGCTGTTGATTGTAGTGTATTTTCCAGTCGAATAGCAGCGCTTAGACTTTAATTCAGCCAGTAGTGATTTCCCCCTCCTAATAGGTTTCAAACATGTCATTAGTGGTGCTACTGATCCATTGTATGCTGAAAACTTTCCTTTTTGTATATGATAACGTTGACTTTTTCTTTAAAATTTGACTGCAAATGTATATTTAAGTAATTAGTTACGTAAAGTAAAATGAGAATTATTATATATGAGAGCTTATGCATTGCTCCCAACAAAATCGTAAAGTGAACTTTTATGCTTCATATCAATCCTCTTGTTATTGCCGAAAAAATTGGAAGGTATAGTTTTTCTTTTTGCGAGTACTGGGACTATAGTGTCGTCATGGTAAATTTGATCTATTACATGTGTACATTGTGATACTACGATTTGATTCCATGTGTTGAACTTGACCGGAACAATACGCACAGGTTCAGCATAGATAATGGGTTGTTCGTTGTGAAGTGTGCTGTGTCTTTCTCTGTTTGTTATATCCAGTTTGGAAGTCTTAATTAGTTTTTTTTACTGTCGATGAAGCGTCTCCGCTTTTCGCAGGATCGAGTCGGTCAAGCGCTGATGAACAGACGCAACAGTACAGCATATAGAAAGCACAAATTAAGTCTTTAAGTAGTTACATTAATCCATTTAAAACACAGAGTCGCACAGCGGAAAATAACGATACAAGTCTAGAAATAAAGGTACAAGCGCACGCGCTCGCGATACACAGGAACCCGCATCCAAAGCCACGAAGATGCGGACTCGAGAGGAGATCACTCCTCAGTCTCCCAGTGGGCTGTCCAACCAAAGGGAAGCTGGCCATCCCACTGTCCACCTCCACCCGTAGAGTCGGGGATAAAGGTGCTACCTGCAACAAAATCATAAAGAGCCAAACCCTGAGCAACTAATACTCAGCAAGTCTTACCCGTCAAATTGGCTATCTACAGCCGACTCCTAATATGCAAGGCTACAAAGGGGTGGCTGACTCAATAGCATAATTCGCACTAAATACTTGATCCTTACTTTCAAGTTTTAATTCCAATTAAGTACATAACCAATAAAGCAGTGTTCATATATCTAGAACAGGTATAGTAACAATACATCAACGGTGACAGTATATATAGCAATGTAAATAACAGCAATGTAATAGACTAGCATCATCATCTCAACAATCATGTCACACTACGATGTGACGCAGTGAGCAAGGTTGCTCTTGACCGAGAGCGGCGGCATCGATGTACATCCTGCAGGAGAAAACCTGACCACACGCCACACACAGCAAAAGCCGTATGCAGCAACTATTCGCGAAGGTCCCCCTAGAGCTGGCTGGGTCTCACACCTCCCGAGAAAGGCCTTCCCGCACGGTCCCCGTCCCAGACGTACGCCCCGATTGGGAAGCATCCCTTCTCTCCCGAATACCATGATAGAAAGTGCAAGTATCCGCAAGACACCAGGGCAACCTAAGCTACTAAGTTTACTAGGCCCATAAAAACACTAGCATATGATCAGTACGTTCGAACTTGCTCAACAGGGCCAACAACGGACGGTCCTTAACCGACACAGACGGGGCTACCACCGTGAAGGCCCAGCCTTCTCGCACCATCCTACACAAACAATTCCCCGTCCGGTCTCAACAAATCCTAAATCCAGCTAGTACAATCCAGGGTGAATCTACCTCGCGAGTGGGACCTACCACTCGACTTCTACCGTCCGCTAGCCACTAAGCCTAGCAAGTTCTAACGTAACCTAGACCACATCTACAAAAATAGGACACAAGGTAGGATATAGAAGGGTAATCCTAATGCATCGCTAAGTTTCCACATCAACTCCTAATAAAACCTAATGCACAGACATTGACTAGCCCCAATCAAGTGTACAAATAAAAATCCTAAATCGGGAGGCATGCACCGGGGCTTGCCTGGCTCAAGAGCGTAGCTAACAGGGTCAGCGGGGTCAGCGTCCTGCTGCGGCTGCTCCTCCTGCACCTCCTGGGTCTGCTCCTCCGGCAGTTGGAAGTCGAGCGGCTCCGGAGTCGTCTCTGTCACTACACGTTATGACAAGGAAAATAATGCATGTTAGATGCAAGATAATATGATGCAATTAATGATTTAATTACTTGATAGGACAGTCATTTACACCGTAAGTGCAAGTGATTAACTTTGTTAATTAATTTCGTCTGGAGTATTTCCTTTATTAACTTTTAATTAAGTTCACTATTAATCAACTTAGGCAAGTTAAATGAACAATGTGATTTTGAAAGTTGATTTATGTCCAGTGGCATTTTTCTGCTGAAGAGTGCCACTGGAAGTAATTTATGGTGAAGTCTCACGATTTATTGCAAAGTAGACTATTTATAATAATTTGTATAGTGCAAAACATGATTTAAATCATACGAAAATAATTTGGCAACATGTGACAGTGGAAAAATGCTCTGTAGGTGTGTTATCAGATTCTTAACAGGCATGCAAGAGTTCAGGATTTATTGGGCAACATAGAATTTATAAGGAATTAATCAATATCTGGACAGATGTATTTTTCAGGAAATACACATTCTGCAAAAGTGTGATTTCTCATTTTTATTGGATAGATCATGTCGCAAGGAGTCCAACACAATTACTTTCACATTTTTCTGAGACGTATTCGAATTATTATGCATTTTACAAGTTTCTGTGATTTTCTGGAAATTAAAGAAATCGGAAATCCTGGAAAAAGGAAACGGGCTCGGTAGGGTGTGGATCTGGGCTGAGTAGAGCTGGGTCTGGACTGGGCCGAGTCGGATCCGGCCCAGTGCCACTGCGCGCACGACACGGGCGGCGGCGGCCGCCGGCATGGTCGCCGTTCCGGCGACAGGAGTGGGAGAGGGGGTCGATGCGCGGGCGCGGAAGGCTCACCTCGGTGGTGTGTTTCGCGGCGGGGAGCAAGACGTCGACGGCGGGGTCCTGGGGTGGCTCGGCGACGAGGAGGCGGACGGCGACGATGGAAGCGACGGCGTTCCGGCGACTCGGGGTGGCGCGGAAATGAGCTTGCGCGCGCACGAGCTTCAGCGTGCCCCCGAGGACCTCAACGGCCTACACCTCGATGTGGAGGAAGCCGGGACGGTGGAGTTCACCGGAGAATGGCTCACGGCGGCTCGACGGCGGGGGAACAGAGGCGCGGGGCCTCGAGGAGCTGCGGAAAGGGAACGATGGAAGGTGATACAAATGCACAAGCTTGACGTGCATCTCCAGTTGCGAGGAATCGAAGAAAAGCTCACCGGAGTGGGAGTATTTCCCGACGAGGCCGCGGAGCTCACTTGGCCGTGTTCGGAGAAGACAGGCTCGATTCGAGCTTCTCAGCCCGAGTCAAGAGCCGTGGTGGCCATGGCGAGCTTCAACGCGTCGCAGCGCACGCCTTCGCACAGCAGCTCGGCTCGGGTGAGCCTCGCGGCGGCGGACGGCGAGCTCGCGCTCGTCGCGGCAATGGGGAACGGTGGCAGCTAGGGTTTGGGGTGGCCGGGGAAACGGGAAAATGAGGCGGACGGCTTCGGACAGGCGCGGGGAGGCCCTTTTGTGGCGCGGCGCGGTCGGAACGGCGGGCCAGGGCGCCGCGGCGTCGCGCCGTACACCGGCGTCCACGCGGCGCGCGACGTCGGGCGAGCGCAGTGAGAGAGAGGTGGCTGACGAGTGGGCCCGGCGGCATCTTTTCATTTTTCCCGAATTAATTCAAACTGAATTTTCCCCAATCTTTGGCGCTCGATTTGAACTAGCAAACGAACTCCAAAAATTATGAAACCAGTCTTGTTCGAAAGATCATGAAACGCAGATTCCAGTGACATAACATGCACATCTCAATTCGTAAAGGAATTCAAATGGCAGCTAGTCAAAGTTGGACATTTTTGGAACTTTGAGGATTTATTTGAGCATCGAAATGAATTTCAAAAATCACCAAAAATTCTCCAAAATTCTTATTTCACAAGAGCTACTCACTGGTATTTTTGGTTGCTCAAGTTGTTATGGAAAATTTTGAGTTGCTTCACAAGCGTGCGTTTGGCCATTATTTGAAATTTGGATTTCGAAATTTGAATTTGGTTTCTTCTTGGTTTCTGTCACTTGGGAAATGGTTGCTTCCTGGTTCCAGTGACATGGGATGTCACAGCCCTCCCCCCTTAAAAGAATCTCGTCCCGAGATTAAGGAGAAAGGAGAGGAAAAACGAATGGCGAAGGAGCGAATAAAAAGATGCAAAAATGGAACAACTAAATAACGCACCTCGGAGGTAGAAAACCAGGAAAATGGGAGTTCAAGAACTCCGCTGTCTCCCAGGTGGCCTCGGCCTCAGAGTGGTTGCTCCATTGCACCTTATAGAATCTGGTAGTGCTCTTCCTGGTGACTCGGTCCTTCTGATCGACAATACCAATAGGCTGCTCGGGGTATGTCAAATCTGGCTCAAGCTGCTCAACACCACTGACCACTCTGTCACTAGGAACCTTCAAGCACTTCTTCAGCTGCGATACGTGGAACACATTGTGAACACTGGAGAGGTTGGAGGGCAACTCCAATCTATAAGCGACGGGTCCACATCTCTCAATTATCTGGAACGGTCCAACGTATCTTGGTGCTAACTTGCCCCTGACACCAAACCGACGTACACCCTTCATGGGAGAGACACGAAGGTATACGTGGTCGCCAACT
The DNA here is from genome assembly GCA_007726485.1 of Eragrostis curvula. Lineage (NCBI taxonomy): Eukaryota > Viridiplantae > Streptophyta > Magnoliopsida > Poales > Poaceae > Eragrostis > Eragrostis curvula. The sequence continues at coordinate 6,914 of RWGY01001044.1, read as the reverse complement.
GCAAACACCAACGGTCGGCGTCTTCTGTCAGCATAGCTCTTCTGTCGAGACTTGGCTGCTCTCAAGTTGGACTGAATGCGGCGAACAGTCTCCTCTGCTGCTGCCACTAAATCTGGTGTGGGAATGACCTCCACATCAGCCACAACTGTCTCCTCTGCTGCAGCTGCGGGCCTTGCCTGGAAGATGACTCTCTCGCCGGCCTCAACCCAATTAAGGGGAGTCCGACAACGACGTCCATACAAGGCCTCAAACGGTGCCATCTTGATGCTCTCCTGATAGCTGTTGTTGTATGAGAACTCTGCAAGAGGTAAGCTCTCATCCCAACACTTGCCATGGTGTATCACACAGGCACGGAGCATATCCTCTAAAATCTGATTCACCCTCTCTGTCTGGCCATCTGTCTGAGGGTGATAAGCTGCACTGCGAATCAAAGTGGTGCCCAAAGAAGCATGTAGCTGCTCCCAGAAACGAGAAACAAACTGTGGTCCTCGATCAGAAATAATGGTCTTGGGCACTCCATGCAAACAGAGAATCCGAGCAATATACAACTCAGCATACTTCTTCACATTGTAACGGGTGTGCACGGGAATAAAGTGAGCAGACTTGGTCAACCGATCAACAATCACCCAAATAGAGTCGTGCTTCTGGGATGTGAGAGGTAAGCCAACAATGAAATCCATGCTAATATCCTCCCACTTCCAAGCAGGAATACTCAAAGGCTGCAATAATCCAGCTGGCTTCATGTATTCTGCCTTCACTCTCCTGCAAGTGTCACACTCAGAAACGTACTGTGCGACCTCCCGCTTCATGCGGGTCCACCAGAAGCGACTCCTCAAATCCTGGTACATCTTGTTGCTACCAGGGTGGATGGAATACTTGGACAAGTGTGCCTCATCAAAAATCTTCCTGCGCAACTCAAAGTCCTTAGGAACTACCAATCTGTCCTTGAACCATAGGACTCCATCCTCATCCTCTCTGAAACACTGGACTCTAGCTTCCCCGAGCTGGAGTCTCCTCCTGAGGTGATTCACCTTCTCATCCTTCTTCTGCGCTGCCACAATCTCATCTCGCAGAGTCGAAACAAGTGATATATTGGCCAAGGAGCCATAAGCATACACTCTAAGACTGGGCTCTGCCTCTGCATAAGGAGCTGCGATGAGATTATTGCAATGAGCCTTGCGACTCAAAGCATCAGCAACCACATTAGCTTTCCCTGGGTGATAGTGAATCTCCAGATCATAGTCCTTAATCAGCTCTAACCATCTCCTCTGGCGCATGTTCAGATCTGACTGCGTGAATATATACTTGAGGCTCTTGTGATCTGTGTAGATATGCACCAGATTTCCCAACAGATAATGCCGCCATACTTTCAAAGCAAGTACGACAGCTGCAAGCTCAAGATCGTGAGTGGGGTAATGCTCTTCATGTCGCTTAAGCTGCCGAGAGACATAAGCAATTACCCTGCCATCCTGCATCAGCACACAACCAAGACCAGTACCGGAAGCATCACAATACACATCAAATGGCTTGGTGATATCAGGCTGAGCTAAAACTGGAGCGGTAGTGAGAAGCTTCTTCAGATTCTGGAAAGCATCACCACACTGCGAGCTCCACACAAATCTCATGTTCTTCTTCAGCAACTCAGTGATGGGCTTGGAGATCTTAGAGAAATTCGGAATAAACCGACGGTAATAACCAGCCAAACCCAAAAAGCTGCGAATCTGAGAGACAATCGTAGGTGCATTCCAATCCAGAACATCCTGCACCTTGCTAGGGTCAACAGCAATACCCTCAGCTGATATAACATGGCCCAGAAAAGGCACCTCGCTAAGCCAGAACTCGCACTTGCTGAACTTAGCGTACAGCTGGTGATCCCTCAATCGCTGCAACACAATCCTGAGGTGCTGTTCATGCTCCTCCTCTGTCTCTGAATAGATCAAGATGTCGTCAATGAAAACCACGACAAACTTGTCCAACTCTGGCATGAACACTGAGTTCATCAAGTACATGAAGTAAGCAGGTGCATTGGTCAAACCGAAAGACATCACCAAGTACTCATAGAGTCCATATCTGGTAGCGAAAGCAGTCTTCGGAATGTCCTCTGCACGGATCTTAATCTGATGATACCCAGAACGGAGATCAATCTTGGAGAACACCTTAGCTCTAGCTAGCTGATCGAACAAGATATCAATGCGAGGCAGCGGATACTTGTTCTTAATCGTCACAGCATTAAGTGGCCTATAGTCCACACATAGCCTGAGCGCCTGATCCTTCTTCTTCACAAACAAGGCTGGACAACCCCAAGGTGAAGAGCTAGGACGAATGAAACCCTTGTCCAATAGCTCCTTCAGCTGCATCTTCAACTCTGCTAACTCATTAGGAGCCATCTTGTACGGTTTCCTGGAGATAGGTGCTGTGCCTGGCTGCAAGTCAATGCGGAACTCCACATCACGATCTGGTGGTAAGCCTGGCAAATCATCTGGAAACACATCGGGGTACTCACGCACCACCGGTATCATATCCAGACTCTTGCCAACGGTCTGGTGCACTGACGGTCGCGATGGGGCCAATAAGGATAGCTGAAGGGTGACCTTGCCGTGCATAGGAGAATCCAAGTGAACAAGACGGAGAGAAGTATCAAGAACAGCCTTCTGGACCCTCATCCATCCCATACCAAGTATCACATCTAAACCCTGACCGTCCAACACAATAAGATGGGTCGGGTAGATCTGTCCAGCAAGGTCAATAGGAGCATTACGCACTATCTGCCTCGTCACAATGCGGCCTCCTGGTGTACTGATCACGTACGGAGTCTCTAAAGAAGAAATCACAAGACCCAGTCGTCGAGTACAAGCTAAACTGACAAACTCATGTGTTGCACCTGAATCAAACAAGATAACCACGGGCTTGTGTCGCATAGAGAACGTACCAGCTAGAACCTGCTCACCCTCTGGAACCTCCTCTGCAGTGGTGTAGTTAACGCGCCCAGTCTTGACTGGCGCGTTCCTGCCCTGCTGGCGCTGCTGTCCTGCTGCCTGAACTGGAGCCCTCTGCGCGTTGTTCTGCCTAGGTGCTGCACGGCAGTCACGCGCAAAGTGCCCCACCTGTCCACAGTTGAAGCACGGAAAACCTCTGCCTGCCTGCTGCTGCTGCTGCTGCTGCTGCGAGCGCTGCTGCTGTGGCTGTCTCTGAGCCAACTGCTGCTGACGCTGGTACTGTGGAGGTGCAAGGTACCTCTGTCCACTGGGAGCGGTGTACACAAGGCGTGGCCTGGCTGAAGTGCTGCCAGACTGTGGTGCCACTGCCTTCCTCTTCCTCTTGTCGTCCTGGTGTGCCCTGATGGCATCCTCCATCACGATCGCTGCACTGACAAGCTCGTCGAAGGTACCACCGGCGTTCAGGACAAGCCGGGACTGAAGCTTGGTAGACAAGCCTCTCAAGAAACACGCCTTCCGCTTGGCAGACGTGTCTACCTGGTCTGGAGCAAACTGGGCCAGGTGGTTGAACACCTGGGCGTAGTCGAACACGCTCCTGCCTCCCTGCCTGAGGTCTAGGAACTCCCTGAGCTTCCGCTGCATAAGGCCAGGCGGAATGTGGAACGAGCGAAAGGCCTCTCTGAACTGTGCCCAAGTCAACTGCTGACCGGCCGGAAGAGTGGCAAGGTGAGCTGCCCACCATCCTCCAGCCGCCCCGTGAAGCTGCTGCGCCGCGAACAGTGTCTTCTGCACCTCTGTGCAGTCAGGAAGGAGCCCAAACTTGGACTCCACAGTGCGCAGCCAAGCCTCCGCCTCCATCGGGTCAGTGGACCCGGAAAAGACAGGCGGGTGAGTGGCCAGGAAGTCTGCGTAGGTGCAGCCTGGCTGTGCGCCCCGACGGTGGCCACCCTGCTGGGTGACGGCCTGAACGAGAGTCCTGAGCAGCTCCGTCTGGTTGTGCATCGCCTCCGCCAGAGTGTGCTGCGGGGGTGGCGGCGGCGGCGGGCGACGCGGCGGCATCCTGCCAATTAAACATTTCCACCGTTAGCTCCAGAATACAATATCATTATCAGACGGAAATTTAAATTGACATGCACAGGCAGAAACAAAAGTAGCTCAGATCCAAATAATTAAACTGACAGATCCATTCATAACATTAATTAAGTCTTACAGAGCATTCATTACATAGATCATGGTACAATCCACTCATGCGTACATAGGGGTGTAACATCCAACAAAATACTACGACACCTGACCAACTATCATGATGCTCCTAGATCAAGCTAACTAAGGACCTGTCGACACTACGACGCACATGCGTCATCCACATCGCATCCAGCGCGCCTCTGTCACGCTTGGAATGCCGAGTAAGGCAACTAACGGTGCCTCCTACCACGGTGGGAAGCGGTGTCCAGGATCTCTGAAGGAAACAGCTCAACACTCATCTCTGACACGGCGTCCTCCTGTGCCTCCTCCTCTGCTGGAGGTGCCACAACTGCTGCCGCAACCTGCTCCTGGAGTCCCACTATCTGGTGCTGGGCGACCTGCAACTGCTGCTCGAGCTGTCCTGCGTGGTTCAGTGAAGCAGCTAGCTCGTCGACTAACTCGGAAATCCCGTGGCCACGTGCAGTGAGCTGGCCGGCAAGCTGGTCACGCTGGGCGGCACACTGGTCGCGCTGTGCAACACACTGGTCAAGCTGAGCAGCACAGTGGTCGCGCTGAGCGGTAGTCACGGCCAAGGCGTGCTCCAACTGCGCAATCCTGTCGTTCCTAGCGTCCACTGTCTCTGACAACTCCTCCACACGGCTCAAAGTCCGCCCACCTGCGCGGTCAGAAGCCACAAGAACCCTGTACAGCTCGGACAGGTGTCGAGCCGTAGAAGGTAGCTGCGTCGGAGTGAGGACCAAGTTGCCGCTGTCAAGCTGCCTGAGACGTCTCCTGTACTGAGGGTGCCCTGTGGTGCTGACTGGGAACAAGCTCAGTGAGGTGTTGCCAAGATCAGCAACGTGCATCTCACAGAAACGCACCATCGCCTGAAGAGCAACACTGTTCAGGGTCTCGTCAAAGTCCTGACCGAAACCCCGAAGAGAGAAGTGCGACCAAGCAGGCCGCTGTGGGTGCGAGGGGACATCCACCCACATCGAGAAGCGGGGAAGTCCGTACACCTGGCTGGGCTGTCCGCGGTAGCGCGGAGGGTCGGGGTAGCCAAGTCGCTGCAACTCAGCCCAGAACAGCGAGGGAAAACCGGCGTGGTAAAGACCATCCGTGTGCAGTGCACCGTCCTCCCCAAGCTCGGCGTGCGGAAAGTCGTCTAGGTCAGCCATCTGCGGAAAAGAGAGAGAAAAGTCACAATCTCTTCCAACAGAACAAAATAACCATGCTAAGCAAGAAATATAACATGGTCAGGCGGCTATAGAGTGGTAGCAAAAGCCACACACACAGCCCACAAGGAAAGCAACGAAAAACTGCAACACTGAAAATCTGCTCGCTAAGAACAGCAGAACCTAAAACGAAAACTGGTACTTCTGGAGGCTTCAAACGAGAAAAGTCATAACGCGTAACTTGTAGATAACTTCAAGATCTTTCCAACGAGTGCTCAAACGCCCAAAATGGCTCAGTAGAACTGGAGCTATCGATTTTTGAAGTTGGTGGACAGATTCTGGAAAAACTAGTCGAAGCTGGAAGTTGACTTCACTTGATCGACAGATTTGGAGGTGATACTGACAGAATCTAAAGGTGAACGCTGAAGTAAAGTTTTAGTTCATGTTGTAAGCTTTCCAGCAAGTCTTGGTTCATCGAATTTGGCCAAGCGGTTTTGGAGTTATGAATTTTTAAAATTAGCTTGTCAGTCTAAAATTTTTGGTGATCTGAAATTCGTGGAAGCATTTTAATTGATGATGCAATGCATGCTCGTCCTGCACGTCCTCACAAAATAAAAAGTTTGCCCAAATATAGCAGGCCGTAGACAGTGGTGGTAACTACTTCGCACTCACAAACGTTTCTACACGATCTACGCGCGAGTTAGTGTACCTGCAAGCACACAACGTCACCTCAACCAACCTACACAGGTGACGTACCTCATAAAAATGTAATACATGGCCCAATGACATATCCTCACCATCCTCAACTCCTCGTGAACTCGATGGCTCACGGAACATAACAAAACTCCGCCACCAATATCCAAAACCAGCGCCATGTAGTTCCTTACCTTCTTACCTGGGCGTCGGTGCGTCGTTACAGAAAATAACAATCAACTCCTATTACCACCTGATTACTCTAACATCCTTATAATGGGCTTTTCGTTCCTCACACGTACGTGGTTAGATTTTCGAAAATAGGCCGTTTATATGATGTACTGTCCCAACACGGCTCTGGTACCAGCTGAAGCGTCTCCGCTTTTCGCAGGATCGAGTCGGTCAAGCGCTGATGAACAGACGCAACAGTACAGCATATAGAAAGCACAAATTAAGTCTTTAAGTAGTTACATTAATCCATTTAAAACACAGAGTCGCACAGCGGAAAATAACGATACAAGTTTAGAAATAAAGGTACAAGCGCACGCGCTCGCGATACACAGGAACCCGCATCCAAAGCCACGAAGATGCGGACTCGAGAGGAGATCACTCCTCAGTCTCCCAGTGGGCTGTCCAACCAAAGGGAAGCTGGCCATCCCACTGTCCACCTCCACCCGTAGAGTCGGGGATAAAGGTGCTACCTGCAACAAAATCATAAAGAGCCAAACCCTGAGCAACTAATACTCAGCAAGTCTTACCCGTCAAATTGGCTATCTACAGCCGACTCCTAATATGCAAGGCTACAAAGGGGTGGCTGACTCAATAGCATAATTCGCACTAAACTTGATCCTTACTTTCAAGTTTTAATTCCAATTAAGTACATAACCAATAAAGCAGTGTTCATATATCTAGAACAGGTATAGTA
>RWGY01001043.1:0-50232 GCA_007726485.1 Eragrostis curvula | reverse complement strand
GACAGGATTTATCTTTTGCTAAGAAACTCATCCATAGGAATCCTCTCTACCCAAATCTACCGCTCTTCTTCGTGTCCTTGGGCTAATTAGACTAGAAGATAATCACACACCGTTCCTTTGGGAAAATATAAATAACGATACCCTTGAATACTCACGGGTGAAGTGCTACAACGGTATTCCGTGCGCTTGCGGATTTGTCTGTGACGTAAGAAATACCAACAAGCATTTCTGGCGCCGTTGCCGGGGAACGGTTTTCGTTTTTGTCTTCGAACCTAGTTGGTCCTCGTATTGTATCTTTTTATTTATCATTTCTTCTCTTATTGCTTTTCCTTTATCCATCATCACATTTCCACCATCTATCCTATCATCATCATTTCCCACTTACTTGAAAAATACCAAAAACATATATGATGGAGCCACAACCTACAATTCAATCATTCTCTGCTCCACGGGGTGATCTCTTAGAGCCACCATCATCATCACACCCAATTTCTTCATCTGGCTATGAGTTTTGCCCCGATTATATTTCAATGATAAGAGGTCTATTCTTTTCGGGTTTTAAACATGAAAATTCTTATGAACACTTGCGAGAGTTTGAGCATTTGTGTTCATGCCGATTGATCCATGGCATGACACAAGAAACATTGAAGTGGAAGTTGTTTCCCTTCTCCCTCAATGGGAAGGCGAAACAATGGTACACTTATACCGCTAAGAGAGTGAACGGTGATTGGAAGGAATTGCGAGACAAATTTTGTCTAGCGTTCTTTCCCGTATCTCGTATCACTTCTCTACGAGCGGAAATAATTAACTTTCGGCAAGAAGAAGAGGAGACCTTAAGTGCATCTTGGATCCGGTTCTGTTCATTAACAGACTCCGGACCAGAATTGTTGCTCCCGAACCAGTTTTATTACAACATTTTTATTCGGGATTGAGCAACAATACCGCACTTTATCTTGACACGGCCGCTGGTGGATCTTTTTCTCATAAGACCATAGCGGAAGCGCATGAACTTTTGGATCGAATTGTGGAAAACACACCTTTTTCCGCTGACTTACCAGATGAGCCGGAGTCAAAAGATGAGGAACTCGTTGTGCCAAAAACAAAAAAATTGGTGCCTACAATGGTAGACCCAACACCCGAGTCCTCATCTGACACAAGAACAATGATAGAGGAAGATGAACCTCTTGAGTTCCCTTTTGAGTTCGAGAAAGGAATTTTTGAAAATTTTGGAAACACCTCGAACTACATTTGGGAAAAGATGCCTCCTACTCCTCCCGATCCTCTCAAGGAACCATTCCTCAAGGAGGACATGAAGGAACGTCTTGGGAAAACCACTTTCACCACCACCACTCAAAATCCTTTGGTGAAACCTCATCTCGATCATGAACCACTCGAGCAAATCAAGTTCATATCTCCAATCCCGCCGCTCGAGCATACTTGGGATGAGGATGCGAAGTTTTCCACCCATGAAGAGGATGAGTTGAATGAAACTCTTCATGTCTATGAACCCAAACAATCCTCTTAGCCATTTGAACCTTTTCCCTCTGGCCCTTCATGCACCGTTCTTGATGTTGATCAAGAACTTCTTGAAAACAAACCTTGGGCCATGGAATTTCACGAGGCATCGACTCTAGAATCCAAAGAGGAATCTTTGAGTGAGCATGATAGCTTTTTCCTTGAACAACCACATGATACATGCTCACATCATGAGTCTCTAGAGCCAACACCCGTTAGTGCCAAAACCACTTTTGCTACCTACAACCACTTTGTTCCCTTGTTTTGCTACTTGTTCTTTAAAATGGTTGTAGATGCTTTTGTTTATCATAAATATTGCAAATATCGTGGTTGTATGTTGGTACTAACCATGCAGATCATTCTCCGAGACGAGATAATTCATGATCAAACTCAACGTGACGGGGGAGAGTCTTGCTCGTTTGACTTAAAATGACGCTGCCCTTGTCGATAGGATAATCGACAATTATCTTTTATTTGCTTCCTTGGATTTCCACTTGCATTCTTTTGCATCTTTGATTTTACCAACAAATTGCATTTTTTTTTAATTCCCAATTGCATACATGTTTACTTCTCCGACTCATTCTTGCATGTTTGATTATTTATTTGCATTCTTGCATGTTTGAATCCTTCCAACTCATGTTTGGGATTTTTCAAACCACTTTGCATTTGCACATTCAAATAAAAAAAAATCTCCTTTGTGAGAACAAGTTTGATAAAATGAATTTGAGACAACCTTTTGTTGGAAAATGCTTTGAACAAAATTTTGAAGGAATTTTGGCACAGCTTCCCTTGACTTTTCAGCATATAGCCATTGTGGGACTGTTGACCAAGTTGAACTTCATTTGTTTATATTTGGATGCAAGGGTGCTCGAACTTTTCAATGACATTTCATTTTCACTTAAGCACCCTTACAACAAAATTCTTGTTCTTGCATTTCTCCAAGTTTTCATTATATTTTGTCTCAAGTTCAAGAAAAAGATTTTCTTCCTTCTTTTGGTTTTTCCATTTGCATTTGGAGTCTTCCAAAATAAACTTCTTCTATGTTGGAATCTTTTCCAACTCTTCTTTATTTTTCTTTGAAATCATTCTAAAAAAAAAACAATTGAGACGATTGTTTTTCAAAAAAAAAAAAAGAAGGGTAATAATTTGAGAGCTTCTCAAACTCTCAAAGTGACAATTTTGTTTTATCTCAAACTTAAGAAAAAGATTTTCCCTTTTCTTCTTTTTGATTTTATTTTGCTTTCTTTAGTTGCGAAAAAAAAAAGAGCTTTGCGAGAGCAACCGACAAATGGTCCACATTGCTTAAACTAACGTAACCCATTCTCGAGTTTGCTCTTGTGTTCTTGCTCTTGTGTGCAGCCATGAAAAGAGCCGACAAGCGGCTCATCAATGTGTTGAAGAAGGCGACAAGCTCAAACCCAAGTCACTCTCGACGTGGCACATATCCATACCCCTCCATTGAGCTCATGCCTAACTTGAGAAAGTTGGCATGAAGAGCTTCAAAAGGATCACATGGAGAGGTAGACCACAATGAAAATGACACATCGAGACTCCTCTTCGACACCAATCCCATCTTGGTGTGCGAGAAGGAGAAGCAAGCCTACAACACTCATGAAACCGTGTCTATGCTCACCCATGAGCACATGACCCGGAATTGCTGCACAAGGAAGGTATGAATGCCAACTTTGCCCATGATTAGAAGCCATAGGGTGGGATGATTTTGCTTGTGTGGTAAGATCCCTCCTACTTGCCATACAGTTTTATGCACCCTGCTAGTAGTAGACAATGGTTTTACTTTGGTTCTTCCAGAATAAGTATTACCTGCTTTCATGGAACAATCTTAGTCTACTACTAGGCTCTCATAAGCATTGCTTGCAAGACTTGTTTCTACAACTCCTGATCTTCACAAGCATGCTCTTTGGCAAAATATTACATCCTACCTTGTGCCTGATGCATGAATGGCTTGCTATGACTTGTGTTCCTCAAGGCAATCTTAGACCTATCTATGAGGATCACTACTACAAAACATGGTTTTTGTAACACATATTTGTAACACAAGTAAGAATGCGTTACAAAAATATTTCATAGTAACACAAGCATTGTGTTACAGAGTTTGCTTGTAACACAAATGCTTGATTTGTTAAAATGTGTTACAAATAATTATTCTAGTAACACAAAAATTGTGTTTCAAAAAAAGTGTTACAAAGAAATCAATGCGTCTAAATATAGCAAGCCTAGAACCCACAGTAACACAAATAAATGTGACTGTTGTGTGTTACTACAAGCCTTAGTAACACTTTTCTTGGACTATAGTAACATATATTCAAATAATTTATAAGTTAAAACCAATTAAAGATAACATCATGTCATAAATGCATGTGTAGCGTAGTGGAAACTAGCAACTTAAAGAAGGTAAGGTCCTGGGATCAAATCCTAGCAGCCACCAATTTTTTGAATTTTTCATTTGTGTTACTACATTAATATTGTAACATATTTTATTAGACATAGTAACATATTCACATGCGTTGCTACATTATTGTTGTATCATATTTTTTTACAAGTTGTAACATATATATGTGTTACACTAGAATTTGTTCTAGTAACACCAGCATATGCATCACTTATTTTTTGTGTTACTATAGGTCTTTGTAACACTTTTTTCTACTTTTTGTAACACATATAGGTGTTACTAAAGGTCTGACCTGACGTAGTGGATGAGCATTGTATCCTTATGCCATGGTTTACAATATCAAAATCTCTCCTATGCAATGCATGATGGAGAAATGGTTAGAACTTTTCAAGTGGTTAGAACATGTTGAGTGCACCTCGTTCATTGCTCACACCGCTTTAAGAAGTTGTATCGCAACTTGTATCTTTTTGCTTTCTCCTTGCATGATAAAATAAAAAGTTGAAAATAATTTAAAATCGAATAAAGAAATTAAATAATGAAAAGTACATGAATAAACTAGGCGTTTTTATTTCCCTTTCAAACATATCATGCGCCTTGAGTTATTGTGCTGAATTCAATAAATTTAGGCTCCCCGGTCTTTAACCCCGGTAGAGTCCTTTTTGCTTCCACATTCTTTTAGTTTGTTTTGAATAAATAAGCCAGGTACAAGAACAAGTGTGGGGGAGATCTCTCGAGTTCTTCATCACGCACACATTCGAGATCTCCCCACCAACACGATGCACAAGCTCGCACTGATCGACACATACAATGGTGGAGCCATCGGGCACAAGAAAACAAAGTTCGGTCGAACCTTTGGTTCAATCAAATATCCCATGATCCCTCTTGGTCTCCACTTCATCCAAGGCGATGGTTTGCGCATCCTATCCTACTACTCTATCTCCCTAGTTCATGAGTTAAAATGTTCTTTTGGGTCAATCACTAAAATTTAACTCAATGATAAAACAAATCTTGTGTTATCCTCTCAACAAACATATTTCTATCTGGTTGGCCTGCATACTCTTTATTCCTCGCATCATACACCTGTTGCTTGTGAACACCAATCTCATAGGAACCCATGCTTATCTAAGTTGTTGGCGAATGAGATATGGTTGGATGAAATGAATCATGCTTCTTCTGCATAGAGTGCTTGGGAATTTATCTTGCAAAATTTTAAATCCATAGCTTTGCACTCCTCAATGATCTTATATTCCCACCAGAGCCAAATAAGAATCACTTTGAAAACCTCTACAAATGCTACTTGTTATTGCTTTGAGCTTGGTCAAATTGTGCGACCCTTGTGAGATGCTTGTCATACTTTCTTGATCAAGATTTCGTGCACATACACCATTATCATAAAACATGCTAACCTTCTACACTGGAAGTTAGCAACACCATTTCCATCCATCCACCCACCAAATAAATACTCCATCTCTTGTTGTTGATGTCTCTCTCCAAACATTCTTGCAAAAAGAGACATGGCTATCGAAAGAAAAAAAAAAGAGAAAGAAAAAGAATGCTCATTTTCATGAGCATGAATAAAGAAAGACATGCTCAAACATGATTGAGCACGATTGAAAAAAAAAAGAGAGAGAAAGAAAAAAAAGAAGAAGAGAAAAGAAAAGAAGTGATAGCCATGTCCTCAAATAAAAGTCAATCAAGAGAGAGACATCATCACATCAAGGAGTATCCATTTCATTCCATCTCACTCCATTCACCACACACATATCCACACACTTGCACATTCTTGATCAGATTGCATGGCTTATTTTCTCTTTGGATCCACCCTTTGACTTTGCAATATAAGTGATATAAGTATGCCCCTTTTCATCCCTACCAAGCTCCACAAAAAGCCTTTTGTAGAAGTAGGATGAAAAAAGGTAAATACATTGCCTTGGTGAGGAATCAAACACATTGAGCTATCTGAGAGTTATCATTTGAGGAGTACAAGCTATGTTTTTATTTTGAAAATTCTATCAAAAGCCCAAGTTACTCAACAGAGGGGTATTGATGACTTGAATCAAGACCGTTCCATTCCTCAACCGCCCAAGATAGCATGTTAGCCACTTCAAAGTTCACAGGTGCAGTTATGGCTTGGAATAACTTGTATGCTAGCATCATACCATAGGAAGTCATGCTTTATCTTAATCTTCCACCTTCACTCGAGGACGAGCAAAGGCTCAAGTGTGGGGGTCTTGTTGACGGTCGTTACGGCACGATTTTTTCCGTCAAATACCTGCACAAATGGAATCAAAGTAAACACCAAACATAGTGTTAGGGCTTAAAACTAACAAATTCCACAAGTCTTGGTGAGATTTTGAGTGCAGTTGCATTTCATATCAAAAGAAGGGAATTCACATCAAGAAGGCCACAACACATCACTCCGAGAAAATCAGCACAGGCAGCCCAACAAGATATGGATCAAAAGTCATACAAAACCCAACCAACTTGGGCCAATGCACGAAGATCATTGAACAAGACATCAAGGAAGACCCCTCGGCCAAAGCCCAAGGCCAAATGGGCCAAGGGGGGGTCGGCCGACCTGCTACAGTGAGGTCGGCCGACCTGCTACAGTGGCCCCTCTGGCCCATCTTTGGCCAGCTGGTCGCCACCGCCTTCCTGATGTCAGTTCTGCCTGCATTTAATGCCCAAAGGCGGTGGGTGAGGCGGTGGAGGCCCCAAACCGACCTACTCAAGCCTATAAATAGAGGGGTACCCCCTCCCACACAAAACACACAAGAAGGAGAGCCTCATTCCACTCCCAAGGGCCTAGAGCCCCTTGTATACTAGTAGAATAGGGAGAGAGTAGGGTAGAGGAGAAGGGTAGTCCTCTCTTTGTGAGGACTTAGCCCCAATCTTGTATCTTTGAGAATACTTCTTTATAATAGTCATTGTTCGTCGTTCGTTCATCGTTCGTCGTTCGTTCATCGTTCGTTCATCTTCATCATAAGTTAGTATTCTTGATCTCCTATTGGATTGTGTACTTAGTGTTTAGATTAAGTTCTTTCTTTACTTGTTTACGGGATCATCGCTCCGCAAGGAGTGCTCTAGTCTTCCAAATTGGTACCAGGCCGGGGCTAGAGTAGTGATCGATAGCATAGACGTGGTGTCTAGGCTGGAAGTCGCCTTTGACCGCTGTGTGCTCCACGGTTTGTAGAGGTAGGTGGCAGGAAGTGACAGCCCTGTCCATCCAAAGGAACCCTCCACGTTCGGGTACATAGTAGAGCCTTAGCCGGAGGGGCTTGGCAGACCAAAGCCTAAGCCGGTGCTCGAAGTAAGCAATTAGAGATAGGATTTATCTTTTGCTAAGAAACTCATCCATAGGAATCCTCTCTACCCAAATCTACCGCTCTTCTTCGTGTCCTTGGGCTAATTAGACTAGAAGATAATCACACACCGTTCCTTTGGGAAAATATAAATAACGATACCCTTGAATACTCACGGGTGAAGTGCTACAACGGTATTCCGTGCGCTTGCGGATTTGTCTGTGACGTAAGAAATACCAACAATTTTGAGCCACGCCGCTCGTGTCAATGGGATTTCATAGCATTATATCAGCAAATTTATGAGGAGAGATGTGGGATTCATTTAGGCCAATGAAACCCATCAAGCTCGATTACCAAAATATGAGTCTAGGTAGCTGTGCAATGAAACTATGCACTGAGGATGGCCTTTGAGCTTTCCCAAAGGCTATCTTTAAGCTAGCTCTTAGAATTGTTTATTAGAGAAAAAGAGGAGAGAGAAGGCAGCTAGCTCTTCCTCAAGAGCTAGCTCTTAGCAAAATATAGAGAATGAAATGTGGAGCCCACAATACGTTATTCTCTTCTAAGAGCTAGCAACTAACTCTTAGCTATCTTCACCTTTGGGGATGCTCTTAGAATAGAGATGAGTTTCATCGCCATGAAACCCAGCCGGCTCGATTACCAACATATCGGTCTTTGGAACAATGCAATGAAATTATGTGCTGAGAATGGCCTATTTACTCGCATGCAAAGAATCAATCATGCGTTTGGGTGTCCTTGAGAAGTCAACCGCATGCGGCCATTGGGAAAATGAGTCATGCATTGAAGAAAAACAAAGGAAAAACAAACAGAGCAAAATGCGACTGACTAAAATTGAAGAACATATTGTTCATAGCTATCTAGAGCTTGATGACATCCTGACGATGAACAAGACCAGCACAAAAAGGATGATGGTGGTCACCATCCATGCACGCCAAATCTCGCCAGCACTAGCACTAGCCATGCCATGACGGAATGCCGTTCTCACTGCCCGGAGCTCTGCCTTCTTCCTCATCAACCGCCGATAAAACTTGTCCATCCCGCGCACGCTGACCGCCTGGATCTCCCATAGCTCGTTGATGGTCTTCTGAGCCCTCTCATCCCATGGCTCAACATGCCAAACGACGAAAGCGCACGGAACCTCCTGCGCACAACGATCAACATGCACAACAATTTGAACACTAAAGAAAGCAATGGCAAACAAATGATGATGAACCATGTGTTGCATATGAAGTCACCTCCATTTGACAACCCAGGAAGCGTCGACCGGTGTTCCGCCCTCCCTGCCACACCTTGCGCTGTGGACGCATGGCATGGTCGCAGAGGTAATCGGAATCCTCGTCGATACCCATCCATCCAGGTTCCTCGGTCCACTCCCGAGGCCGAGGCTGCTCCTCGTTATCTGAGGATGACTCGTCGTCGTCGTCGTCAACATCATCATCATCACCACCACCACCAGACGACGAGTCCTCATCAGAATCATCGGGTTGCATGACATTTTTCATTCTGATTTTTAGAAACAGCTAATCCCAAACCTAAGACCAAATTGAACTGTGTAACCGAGCGCGCTTAACAGGAAATGTAGTAGATCAAACACTAATCCTAGCAGAAAAAACCTCACTGACAACAAAATCGAGCCTAATACTGTCCCAATCGACCCCAGTGAACCCAATATCTTGTCAAAATCGACTCTAATCTTGTCAAAATCGACAAATCGAAACAGAGGACTAGGGTTTTTCGGGCAGGCGTGCTCACCGAGGATGGCCTGACTGGAGAAGTTGCCGGAGCATGATGGTTCCTGGATCCGCCATCAGTGCAGACAGTCTCACCCTCACCGCGGACACTGGCGTACGCCTCGTCGGAGTTGTTGACGAGGTAGTCGCGCCATTCTTCCTCCGCGTTGTTGCTGCTGCGGGAGGCGCCGCTGAAGTATACGCTGTCGCTTTGACTGGATTGGAGCGAGGACATCGCCGATGGATATGGATCCGTGGCACAAGAAAGCTTGAGCGAGGCGAAAGGAGGAGTGCGGCGACGACGGCGGTGCGCGGCGGGAATGGGAACAAAGAAGAAGCAGAGTCTTTCTGTAGTGAGGCCTCTGTGGACCTGGTTTGTTTTATAGAGCCGAAAATTCCATCCATACCATCACTTGAGATGCACTTTCCATCCATACCATTACTATGTGTCAATGACATGTGGGACCGGACCCCACATGTCATTGACTAAAGTGATGGTATAGATGAAAACTGCGTTGGAAATGATAGTATGAATGCAAATACCCATAGAGCCGCCCAGTAGAACAGGGAGGCGTAGAACGAGGCGGCACCTAGCAGTCTCTGCATGCGCTCATTGAAAGAGGTAGTACAGGCTAGAGAAGGAATGACCGGGTCAACTGCATGCGTGCATGGAGTGTCAACTTCCTCTGTTCTGGTCTTCTGGATCCATTTCACGCACAAACAGAGGAAAATGTACAACGCAAATTATATTAGGATTTAGCGTCTAAGAAGTAAGAAGAGTTCAAAAGGCCCTCCAGCTGGATTATTGCGACAGCTAGCGCGCTGAGCCGCTGACTAGTTGGAATTACAACGACTAAAAATTATCCTAGCTAGAGGTTGACATCCCGTGGACGAACATGACCGAAACGCCAAAGGCGAACATGGCCACACCAAGGCCGACGGTGGCGGCCATCCATGCACGCTTTATCCCGGCTGTGTTATCTGCAACGATGCCATTACCAAATGCCTTCTTCACCGCCTCGAGCTCTTCCGCGTTCCTCCTCTTCACCGCCTTGAGTTGTTCCCCCTTGCTACTCTTCACGGCCTCGAGCTCGTCTTCCTTGCTCCTCAGCTGTTGTCTAGCCTCTGTCACCATATGGACGGTGACCGACCCAGCGTCCATAGGTCGTTCATGGTCCTCTGAACCCTCGCCGCCCATGGGTTATCATGCCAACAGAAGAATGCGCATGGGGACTCCTGCGCACATTTACAACAATTTAGTACTACAAAAAGAGAGCAAGAGAGCATGGCCGTGAAGAAGTACTACCCGTGAATGAACTCACCTCTAGTTGACAACCCAGGAAGCGCCGGCCACTGTTCCTCCCTCCCCACCACACCTTGCGCCGTAGAGGCAAGCCATGGTAGCAGACCCTTTCGCTATCCTCGTCGTTGCCGCGCCAATCAGGCTCTTCGGTGAACGCCGATGGCGGCAGATCCTGCTCCTCATCCTCCTGCTCCTGCTCCTCCTCCTCCTCCTCAGACGACACCCCATAGTAGGAAGGAACGTCATCGTCCGACGGCGGCACCTTATCATCGGACGGCGACACGTACTCAGAGGACGGCGGCACTTCATTGTCGGATGGCACCTCGTCATCGGTCAACTGCATGAACAGAGTCTACAAGCGCGGCGAAAGTAAAACTTCCACATCCGAAATTTAAGAAGCAACTCTAATCCAAAACCTATGGATCGATCTCGGTTGACAACAAATGTAGCAGATCTAGCAGTGGTAATCCTAACAGTGAAAAGTACTCAATGGAAAAAAGAAAAATATCAACCATAATCTCAACAAAAATAGACCCAACTTATCCTGATCGAACCTAATGGAACCTTTTGCGAAAATAGGGGATCGAACTTACCGAGAGTGAGCTGGCCATCGAAGTTTTGGGAGCTTCACCTTCTTCAGCCTCCTCCTTCACAGCACCGAGTGGAGTGCTCCTAGACCCACTGTTGCTGAGGACAGAGTCACGCGAAGCGCGGGCGCACGCCTCGTCGTCGGAAAAGGCAAGGAGGAGGTACCTAGACCATTCCTCTTCACCGCCTGCGTCGATGCCGCTGCCGCCGGGGTTGCCTGAGGACGTCAGCGATGGAGGAGCCATGGCGCAGGAAGCCGGTGCGAGACAATGAGGTAGGGCGGCGAGTACAACAGCGGTGCGCGGCGGGAACGATGAAAAAGAAGCGGCAGAGAATCTGTAGTGACTAGTGAGGCGATATTTATGGCCTTTGGTACTGGGACGATAGCTCTCGCGCCAGGATCGCCTGACGTGGGCTGTGGCCACTGACCGGTGGTCCCGGCCCCACTCTCACGGACAAGTGGGTCCCGCCTTGCTCATGGCCACATCTCACGAAAAAGACAAACAAAATGGTGATTTTTTTCAACAATTTGTTGTGGGCCTTTTCCAAGTGTAATCGAACCTATAGAATTTGTAAGGAATTTTTGTAAATGTATTCAAGATGGGTTTGTGTGGAGCCATTACATCAGAGAAGTTGTCACATACAGACAAATACAACTGTGGAATCCATACAAACAAATACTACTAAGATTTTGAGCTCCAGATTTCACGACTGGGAATTCTACGACTCACAATCCAATGCTGAAACAAAGGCCATGTCGCTTTCTTTGTACACAGGTTTATCCACTGCATGCAAGCTACAAGATGGGATTACATTCGGTAATCTTCTACACGCATCAACTGAACGTGGCAACACCAGACATTGCTCCACAATTTTGTTTCAGCGCGCGCTACCCCTTGGATGATGGTGAGAACACGGGACAATCCCTGTAGCAGGGGACAATCCCGTGTTGCATGCGTTTAAACCTCAGACGATCCATTACCGCAATGGTCTACAGTTTTGTTTCCTGATTGTATCCCATGAACTTAGGCAAGTTTCGAGAGTGCCACATCAGCTATTTTGCTGCCGCGGGGAGGGCTTCCACTCCGACGAGGCAACGAAGAGATGCGGCCCCTTTGTTTATAGCATTTGATTGTACTTCGTAGATGCTAGACTCTGAAAGCAGAAACTAAAATGAAAGGGCCAGCTTTTGAATCTGGATTCTACGATCTGGAGCATTGTAAAAAGATAGTGAAAGCTGAACTGTGGAATCCATACAAACAAATACTACTAAGATTTTGACCTCCAGATTTCATGACTAGGGATTCTACAACTCACAATCCAATGCTGAAACAAAGGCCATCTCGCTTTCTTTGTACACAGGTTTATCCACGGCATGCAAGCTGCAAAATGGGATTACATTCGGTAATCTTCTACACGGTAGAGCATGAGTTTAGAAAAAAATGGAAGAAAGAACCAACGCATTTGGTCACCATATGAGGAATATATACATGTTTGAAAGTTTAAATGTGAATCAAAAGGAAAAACTGACCGTACTTGAAGAACAGATGGGTGAGTTGTCGGGCCGGCATGTGGGTCCCGCATGTCATTGGCTGCGTTTTGTTTGAAGATTTGTGGGTCCCACATGTCATTGACTGAATTGTGTTAGCAAAAGGGAAGGGAAAAAAATACAGTTGGACCAAGAGAATCGAACTCGCGAACATTCAGTCCACTGCCACATGACTTGCCACCAATACAAGACTGCAACATTGAGTTAGTACATGATTAAATTTTAATTATTGTATAGGTCAATAGTGATTATTCACTATAGTGGCCGACACATGGGCCCTTCGTGGGGAAGAAAAAAATGCAAAGCCGGCCACGAGAGTCGATCCCGCGACCACTTTATTCACGGCCAAGAGACTCACCACCAGTACGACACCGTCCCAGTGTGAGGAAGTGTTGAAGGCATCCATAAAAATATTGAGCAAAATAGTGGTATGAGCGCTGTTTCTTCCAGTAGTTTTACAAAGGGTTTGGTGGTGTGCTGGCAAGGCTGTCAGCTTGCAAGCTATAAGTCCTGTGTTCGAATCCTCTTCACGAAGTATTTTTTTTTCTGTTAGAGCGGGAGGGAGGCGGGTATAGTTTTGGGCGTGTTCGCATTAGGGAGGCGTAGTATTGGTGAGGCGCCATGTGTGTTTTAGCTAAAGGAATAATTCTATTAGGACAAAATAAAAACACAGGATATGTTCTGGTTCATGAATGCAGCGGACCCGGATGGTTTCTCGGTCGGTGGGCTGGCTCAAGGCAAATTGATTAAATAATATGCGTTCCATGTAGAAGTCACAAAAGCACTTGTGTTGTAGTGGTTAGAGGTCCAGCATTGGTTGGAGAGGTTCCAGGTTCGAATCATTCTACCTAGTACTTTGTATTTTCGTTTTGATTTCTTAAGTGCATTTGCCACGTGTCCGCGTATTATTGGTCCAAGTGTCATGATGACATCATAAAGACCATCGAAAAAATTAAATTAAAAAAATCGATGAACTAGGTCTACGAGTCCCGTGGACCGGGATAGTCTTCCGGTCCACCGGTTCATAGCGGGTTGGCACTTGCCACGTGTCTCTATATTATTGGTGTATATGTTATGGTGATGTCATAAAAAGAAATGAAATAAAATTAATCAAAAAATTCCGTAAACTAGGTCTATGAGTCACGTGAACCGGATTGGTCTCTCGGTTGACCGGTCTATGGTGCACCAAGTACGCTGGCTTTGCTCGTCTAGGTGGAGTTCACGTAACAAAAATAATTAGAGTTTCATATCAGCATGAAGCCCTTTGTAGTGTAGTGGTAAGGATTGCACTTCCTAACTCGCAGAACAGAGTTCTAATCCTCCTGCTTGAATTTGTTTTTCTATTTTATTTTAATAATAACTATGACATTGGACCAGCTTTGCGGCGATGACACATGGGACCTACGTACTTGAATTTCTTTTTTGAATATTTAAACTCATATTCACACATAAAATGACTATCTAAGTTCAATAAAATAATTGTTCACCAATGAATACAATAAGCATATTTAAAAACAAAACTTTTAGGTCAAAAACAATTTTTTGTAATATTAGAATATTAAATATTATAAAACATTTTTTGAATTTTTAGAACATTAAAAATATATTATTCAATAAGAGTGCTTAATGGTGCGTCACGTGGCATTATACGCGGTCAAACAAAATTAGTGACGAAAATAGTTTGACTGTGGGCTCCGTGAGGCCTGACACGTGGGCCATCACTTGCTGATTGGGATGCCACGTAGGCTAGAAATTCCCGTGGGGTGGGGTTTATGACGAAAATGGGATTTTTAGTGACGAATTGGCTACCCAAAACAGTAAACCGACGACACCGGACAATACTGTTCACTGATTTATACGGATTTTCGTCACAAATGAGGCATGTTAGTGACGGACCGCGAAAAACGTCATAAAGTTGGTCAAAAAGAGGAAAACCCCCAAAATAGTGACGGATCTACAGTAAAATCGTCACTAATCAGCAGATCTGTACTAGTGCACGTGGCTCTCGTGGGCCCACATGTAAACGACGTTGGACCACGGTCAAGTAATTTTCGACACTGTTTTGTTCGCCCGCGTGTGGTGCCCTAGCGCTCGGCGGGCCCGCGTGTCGTACACCGTGGGGCGTAGGTCAAGTAATTTTTGACACTACCTCGCAAAAAAATGTAATTTTTGACAGCGCTTTTGCGGGCCCACATGTCAGGCGCACCGACGTGGCTCGTGAGCCAACACGCCATGGGCCGAGTCTTCCCCAGAACCAAAGCCCTACTGCTCGTGCTCGCTCTGTTTAACGGGCTCATATTCACATCCGATCGCAGGCGCATTCCTCGGCCTGTTGCCCTTACTTTAGCGTGGCCCACGTGTCTGTGAAAGAAGCTTTAGAATTTTGGTACTTGGCGTGAATATTCATAGCGGGAAACTCGATTTGGATGCCGCGCGGCTCGGTCCCTCGGAATGAAAACTTGTTTTGGCGGCAGCATTGCCCCGGCCAACAAAATTACTTCAGAGTTCAGACCGCAAGGTAACCCCATCCAGGAGGACACCGGTGCCGCGATGAATGCATCTCAGCAGCCTAACGCCGGTGGAGAATTACCGCCGGCTACAGCAGCGGATCCCCTGAAGGTACGGATGTCCTCCACACTCCAATAAATTATGCGCTACGATGACCTGTGAACTTTTCGCTTATCAGATTCAAATTTTGTATAGATGGACAGAAGTTGGATACGTAAATCTAGACGATTTAGCGAGGAACATATTCTGGGGGTCAATGATTTCATGGGATTTGTTCGGGCCACAAAAGGGGGTGATTCAGTCATACTTTGTCCATGTGCTCAGTGCCTGAATCATAAAGAGCTAGACCTTGTTGGAGTGAGAGATCACTTACTAATGTACGGGATGCAAAGCTCGTATGATCGGTGGATCCATCATGGGGAACCTTCGGATGGTCCCAAAAGTGAACAGAGTCATGAGGATGATGGATTTCAAGAAAGGGCAAGCCATGAGAATGCCGATGGCAATGAATACTTCGATGATGATGATGGACTTCCGGATATTTTTGGTGACCTGTTTGAAGCTGAACTTACAGGTGATGGTGGTGGACCAAGGTTTGGAAGTGTGTTAGATGAATTACACAAGGAGTTGCAAGAGGGATCTCGTTATAAAAAATTTTCATTTGTGGTGAAGTTACTTCATATCAAGTCATTCTATCGGATCACCAATGTTGCGTTTACTGCAATGATGAAGTTGTTGTCCTTAGCATTCCCTCTAGGGGTGGGCACAAAAACCGATACCCAAACACCGAAACCGAAAAACCCGAGACCGAGACCGAAAACACCGGAATTTCGGTCTTTGGGTACTTGTTTGGGTACTAGACTTAGGTAACCGAATTTTATTGTTCAATTTCGGGTAGTACCTTTGGGTACCCGAACTACCCAAACTACCCAAATTAGTATGATGATATAGGATTTAGCATATAGACTCAAACCATAGTCACCTAATATCCTTTGTTACCCATTCATCATATTCATGTTTCTCCTATCATATAATGGTAACTCATTATCAAGTTGATTGCATAGTGTATTTTAGGTATAATCAAGTTTATTTCATTTTTTCTTTGGAAATTAATGCTAATTTGGGTAGTATGGGTATAACCGAAGACCGAACCGAAATTTAGGTACCCAAAGTTGTCGGGTATCTAAATTTTCGTTGTCATTTCGGGTAGCAATTCTAGATAACCGAAAATTAAAAAGACCGAAAAAATCGGACCGAAACATCGGGTATGACCGAACGCCCACCCCTAATTCCCTCATTGCTCTCTTCCAGCATCTTTCAATGAAGAAAAGAACTTTCTAAGTTCCCTGGGACGTGGATACACTACAATCCATGTGTGTCCGAATAATTGTATTCTCTTTCGGCAGCAGCATGAGAAACTTGATCAGTGTCCAGTCTGTGGAGCATCAAGATGGAAGGATAAAAATGGAGACAAGCGTATTCCTGAGAAGGTTTTGAGGCATTTTCCAATTATTTCAAGGCTCAAGAGGATGTTTATTAAGAAGGAATTAGCAGAGGATGCACAATGGCACCTTAGGAAGCGACGGCCTGTCCACGGTGAAATGAACCATCCAGCTGATGGTGAGGTCTGGAAAGACTTCCACAGGAATTTTCCCGAGTTTGCAAGTGATCCTCGGAACTTGAGACTCGGCCTTGCCACTGATGGTTTCAATCCATTCAGCCAACTGAGCAGCTCACACAGCATGTGGCCGATATTTCTTGTGCCGTACAACCTCCCGCAATGGGAATGTGTGGAACAGAGCAACTTAATGATGGCCTTGCTCATTCCTGGTCCGAGTTCTCCAGCGAAGGATTTTGATCTGTTCTTGGAGCCTCTCTGTAATGTCCCGCCTCCCCAAGACCGCGCCCGTTTACGCCTGGCAGCTCTCTAGGACTTCAAGACTGACCTCACAGACCAACACACGTCTTTTCTGCGCATTTTGTCCTCACTCGTGCGCACCCAGGATAGACTTCTCGGTCGGTCACCCATCGCTCCAGACCAAGCACGCTTAACCTCGGAGTTCTTTCAAGATAAGCTTTCGGAAAAGAAGTTGCAACTTGTTGGTATGAGTATTCTATCAATCCTATTAAGCTTTGGGCTGGGATGTCATATACTCACCCCCTTAGAAGATCGATGTCCTCGTCGATCAACCCCAATCCAGGAACGTCCCCTCTTGGCCACATCTGTGCGTCCAGTGCCAGCGCATGTGCCATGCTGTGTGACCACTCTGAGCCCACACCAGCCATGCGCACCATGCCTGCGCAACTGCGCCCACACGCGCCCGTGAAACCGCGAGGGTCGGCTCTGATACCATTTGTAACGTCCCGCCTCCCCGAGACCGGGCCCGCTTACGCCTGGCAGCTCTCAAGAACTTCAAGACTGACCTCACAGACCAACACACGTCTTTTCTGCGCATTTTGTCCTCACTCGTGCGCACCCGGAAAAGACTTCCCGGTCGGTCACCCATCGCTCCAGGCTAAGCACGCTTAACCTCGGAGTTCTTTCAAGATGAGCTTCCGAAAAAGAAGTTGCAACTTGTTGGTATGAGTATTCTATCAATCCTATTAAGCTTTGGGCTGAGATGTCACAGTGGAGCCTGACACAAGGGCCCCATCTTGCTAGCCAAGATGCCACGTAGGCCAGAAACGCCCCTGGGAAGGGTTTATGACGAAAGCTGTGGGTCCCACGTTGACTGACATGTAGGGCCGCGTAGTGTTGCATCGTGCGCACGTGGCATTACCACGCTGGGAAATAAAATCAGCGTTGAAAAATACTTGGGTCTTGGGACCCCCCGTCTCCTGATACGTGGGCCCAGTTGCTTTTGTCGTGCAACTTATGGGCCTGTGAAATTTTAGTGACGAAAATGATTCGACTGTGGGCCCGCGAAGCCTGACACATGGGCCCTCTTTTGTTGACTAGGACGCCACGTAGGCCAGAAACACCCATGGGGTTGGGTTTATGACGAAAATTGTGGGTCGCCATTGGTCGCCGTACTCGAAACGGGATTTTAGTGACGAATCGGCCACCCCGAACCTACCCAGAACAGTAAACCGGCAACACGGGACAATACTGTTCATCGATTTATACGAATTTTCTTCACAAATGAGGCTTGTTAGTGACGGATCAAGAAAAACGTCATAAAATTGGCCGAAAACGGGAAAACACCCAAAATAGTGACGGATCTACAGTAAAATCGTCACTAATCAGCAGATCTGTACTAGTGAATTCTTCTAGTGAAAAGAGTAGGATCGGCCTTGCCAATTGTGAAGCCTTCATCCACCAAGAAATCTCTAAGATGTTCATACCACGCTCTAGGAGCTTGCTTAAGCCCATAGAGCGCTTTATGAAGCTTGTACACATGATTGGGATACTTGGGGTCTTGATAGCCCGGTGGTTGCTCCACGTACACTTCTTCCTTGATTGGATCGTTGAGGAAGGCACTTTTCACGTCCATTTGATGAAGCTTAAAACCATGGTGAGTAGCAAAAGCAAGCAATATACGAATAGCTTCAAGTCTAGCTACGGGTGCAAAAGTTTCACCAAAATCCAAACCTTCGACTTGAGAATACCCTTTTGCTACAAGTCTTGCCTTGTTCCTTATCACCACACCATGCTCATCTTGCTTGTTGCGAAACACCCATTTGGTGCCCACAACATTTTGCTTTGGTCTTTCCACCAACGACCACACTTGATTTCTTGTGAAGTTGTTCAATTCTTCTTGCATGGCCACCACCCAATCCGGGTTCTTGAGTGCTTCATCTACCTTGAAAGGTTCCAAAGAAGACACAAACGAGTAATGTTTGCAAAAAGCAAGTACTCGTGTTCTAGTAGTTACCCCCTTTTCAATATCACCAAGTATGTTGTCTACGGGGTGGTCTCTTTGTACGCTTTGTCGCACTCTTGGAAGTAATGGCCGCCGTGATACAACTCCCTCATCTTGTACGTCTTGTACTTGGTCATCACCACCATCCTCTTGAGCTTGATCTTGAGTTTGATCTTGCTCTTGGTCGTCACCTTGAGCTTGATCACTCTCTTGATCTTCATTATTGTCATGATCATGTGGTGGTCAGGCATCTTGATTTGAGGGAGGAGGTTGTTCTTGATCATTTCTTGGCTCTTGTGGTCTTATGTCACCAATAGTCATTCTCATGATCGCATCACTTGGAGCTTCTTCATTACCTATCACACTTAAAGGAACTTGCTCCACTTGAGAGCCATTTGATTCATCAAATGTCACATTACGCGTGATCTCAACACAACCGGTGGTCTTGTTGAAAATACGGTATGCATAGACATTTGATCCATATCCAAGCAAGAAGTCCTAATCGGTTTTAGGAGCAAATTTAGAGGACTTGGACTTCTTGTTGAGAATAAAGCATTTGCTCCCAAAGACACGAAAGTAAGACACATTTGGTAGTTTACCGGTGAGTAGCTCATATGGTGTCTTCTTCAAGAGTCGGTGGAGATACAACCGGTTTGTAGCATGGCATGCGGTGTTGATTGCTTCGGCCCAAAAGACATCGGGAGTCCTGTACTCATCAAGCATGGTTCGTGCCATCTCAATGAGTGTGCGATTCTTCCTTTCCACTACCCCATTTTGTTGTGGAGTGTAGGGAGCGGAGAACTCATGCTTTATTCCTTCATCATCTAGGTACTCTTCAACTTGAGTGTTCTTGAATTCACTTTCATTGTCACTTCTTATCTTCTTGATCTTGACATCAAACTCATTTTGTGCCCTTCTCAAGAATTTGTTGAGCACCACTTGCATTTCACTTTTATCATGCAAGAAGAATACCCAAGTGAAACGAGAATAATCATCAACAATTACAAGACCATACTTGTTACCGCCAATGCTTATGTAGAAGATTGGTCCAGATAGGTCCATGTGCAACATCTCCAATGGTCTTGTAGTAGTCATCATGTTCTTCACGGGATGTGGTACACCAACTTGTTTTCCGGCTTGGCATGCACTACAAACTTTATCTTTCTCAAATGAAACATCCGTTAGTCCAACAACATGGCCACCCTTTAGAAGCTTACGAAGATTCCTCATCCCAACATGGGCTAGCCTCCTATGCCATAGCCAACCCATGGTGGTTTTAGCAACCAAGCAAGTACCAAGATTAGCTCCCTCCGAAGAGAAATCAATGATATAGAGCTTATCTTCCAAGTACTTCTCATAGATAAGGTTGATAGCTTGATAAGAGATCTCAAGGTTCTCATACTTCTCATGAAGCTCAATGTTATCCAACTTGAGTCCACAACTCATATGTAGAGCCTCATGAGATGATCCGAGATCCTTGAACTCCTTAGCAAGCATACCAACACGAATTAAGTACGAATCATTGTTTCCATACCTCCTCTACCTTTTTGGTGATGATCATTTGAGCTTGCCGAGTAGCTCAATAAGTTCTTCATATAAGGAGCATCATCATCACCACTTGATCCTTCCATTACCACCTTCTTCTTGTCGATGACCCACATGTCACATCTTCTAGTGAGGCACATAGGTGGAGATGGAAGAGGTGAAGTCTTCATCAAGATATCAATAGCAACTTGATATTCACCATTGGGTTCATAGTCACCTAGCTCGCAATGAGACACAAAGATGAGTTAGATAAAGAATTGAAATTCGGATTTAGATATACCTTCATCTTTGTATTCTTTGAGGAAGATGTAAGTTCGCTTGAGTTATCAAAGAGGTGAATATATCCCGAGCTTGCATCATCTTCTTCTCAATGTCTTGCTCTTCAAGTGATGGAAGCTTGCTCACAATAATAGATTAATCTTCAACTTGATCACCGTCACCAATTGACATGTCCTCAATGTGAGAGACATTCCTTGAGTGATCATCATGTGAGGTGGTCATGAGCAAGAAATCTTCAAATTGTAGCTTTCAAGATCTTCTCGTTGAAGTGCAAAATAGTTGACGCCGAATCTTGAATGAGGAGGTGCTTTCAAGATCTTCATGATAACCTCACCACTTGAGCTCTTCCACTTGTCATAAGAATCAAAACACTTATCTAGCATATACAAGGGAAGACACAAGTAAGTGATTCACTAATAACAAATATGGTAAGATTATCACAAAAGTACTCCTCAACAAGAAAAACTAGCAACAACATGATCAAGATGCATAAGCACACAAATATGATCATCACAAGATATAGCAAGAACAACAAGATCATCATAATAACATGGTCATCCGTGAAAGTGCTAGAGAAATAATTCATGATGTCCCACAATTCATTCGACACTATGGACTTAAGGTAGCTATCTAAGCGATTCTTTCAACGTCCATAGCCGAAACCCATATGGGATGAAAACCCAAACTCATTCGGTCACATCTCAAAGGCGGTTAAGCCCTAAATTGAGCACGAGGCTCTGATACCACTTGTAAGGACTGTGTGACCGAGGAGGGGGGGGGGGGGTGAATCGGGCACACCATGAACTAATACTTTTTGCACTTCTAGCAACTTAATCTAATTGCACAAGTAAAGGATACATAACAAGAGCGTACATGTGCACTACGTGTGTGATCAAGTAAGGATAACCATGTGCTAGGACTTGTACATATGCTAGGAGCAAGACATACATCAGCATATAAGAACAACCTAGCATATAAGAGCATATACAAGATAAGCACCACAAGTCCTACACATGCTAGTGTATAAGATAAAGACGATCAAGCAATCTAGCATGCATATAGGGAACACATAGGGAAGCTCAACAAACTATACATGCTAGTATATATGATAAGTATAGACCAAGCAAACTAGCATGTATATGTACACAAAGAAAAGCTCAAGCTAGTGATCATGATAACTAAGGTAGGTACAACATAAGCATAACAAGATCACTATATGATATCAAGCAAGTGTGAGCTATCACAACAAGTAGGTACAAGCATATATAAGGAAAGCATGTATCACTAGATATAACGAAGAGCTAGCACACGGAAACAATCGCTAAGCAATCATATGAGATAAGCACACTATCTACTACAAGCATATAGGATAAACAAGATAACAAGTGCAAGTAGTAAAGAGTAAGAGTAAGAGAATGCTCATCGATTTTTCCCGTGGTATCGGGAGGATGGCGCCTCCCCCTAGTCCACGTTGGGTCACTCCCGCCAGAGTCTCGACCCCGTCCCTCCGCTCGATGGCGATCCCCTCTAGAGCACACTCCACTCCTCGAGCCGGTGTTGTTCCCAAGAGCACGGTGCACCCTCCTAGTGAAGTCATGGGCTTCACCCCGCCGCACCTAGCAATGCTCTCTTCCTTGGAACCAACCACCGCTCCTTGAGTGAAGTCGCGGGCACGTCCCGCCGGCATCTCCGGGTACTCTTCCAAGGGTAAGGATCCGTACGTGATGCGGTCCAAAGGGCGCTCCACTAGTGATGCGTCTTTCGCAAGGGAAGCTCCAAGACCGTGTACAAACTTGTGGTGGCTTCCACACTCTCCTTGATAAGCTCACCACCGACTCCTAACCGGTCTAGGCCTTGCCATAGACCAAGGGTAACAAACCAAGACCGCCTCGCTATGACCACACTAGTCCTAGAGGTGTATGGATGCAATCAACCCTCTTAAGCACTAAGATTTCCTCTCCAAATCTTTTCCCAAGTGCCCTCTTGCATCCTCTTGTCTTCCCTTGTGTTTCCCCACTGGTAACAATGGCCAAAGGCACCTCAAAGGGTCAAGCAACCAGCTATTTATAGGCCTCCACCCATAAACTAGCCGTTGCACAAAGTGGTCTGTCAATATGGCGACTGTACAGTACAGTCCATGGTACAGTCTCCATTTCTCATGGTACGGTCTATGGTACGGTCTCCATCTCTTATGGTACGGTCTCTTTCTCCAACCATAAACTAGCCGTTGTACAAAGATATTACCATACGGTCTCATGGTACGGTCTCCATTTTACTTCTATCCAGAACACATCCTTCTCTGTCCAGATTCCTCGTGTGGATAGTACCATACGGTCTCATGGTACGGTCTCCATTTCACATGGTACGGTCTCCATTTTTCCTACTATCCAGAACATGTCCTTCTCTGTCCAGATTTCTTGTAGGGGCTGTACCATACGGTCTCTTTGACTGTATCATACGATCTCCATTTTCTTTCTGTCCAGAACATATCCTTATCTGTCCAGATTTCCTTTTAGGGGTTGTACAGTACGGTCTCTTTGACTGTAGCGTACGGTCCCTATTGCTGAAGCTGAAACTTAATCTTCTCTTGATTCTTGCTTCCAACTTCATCAACCTTGGTTTCTCCACTTCTCTTTGTCCACCCTAGTGCCTGAGAGACCCAAAGAGCATCCACATACCTCTACCACTAGTGTGACCTAAGAGAAATGACTCGATCCCCCTTGATAGTCCGGTGTTTCCTATGGACTAAAGCCTACATCTACACCAAGCCAACACTTGCTTGGTTCTAGCATGTCCTTAGCCTTAATCCATCTCCTCAACCACGGCCTCCATCAAGTCCAATGATCCTCGTCGTCTTCCATCGTCGAGGGAACCAATCACTGGGATGTAGATAGAAGATTGTTGTTGCTCAACCAATTGTTCCGATCATGTGGCCATATGAAAACCTTTCCTTCATCCAAAGATGTTAGTCACAATGATCTCGTTGCCATAAAGGACAACTCGATCGAAACATAATGTGCATAAGATATGTATATAAAACTAGCATAATAACATCATCATGATATAAGGATATTAAAGCAAGCTACATGATGAATATGCAAAGCATGCATGTCATGGTAAAGATACGTAAGCAAGATCACATGACATGACATGGCAACATGATGACAAGATAGAGTATACATAAATAAGCACAAGCATGTCATCATCACAAGATACAAGATCATCATGGTATATGATATAAGGCAGGACTAACATGATGATCGATAGCATGTCAAGGTATAAGATACATAGAGGAACACATAACATACTTACCTTGTCTCTTACCTCATATGTGTAGTAATCATCTCGTAGAGTAGTCCTCATGTATACTTCTCCTCTTTACCATCTTCCTTGCAACCTTTGAGGTGTTGGCACTCTAATAGTGTATCACTACATCCATGAGACTAACCATCTTGCACACTAGCAAACGTTGTTAGTTCCATTGACCATGTTGACATCAATCACCAAAACCTATGAACCATGCTCTAGGTTCATTGATCTTACACCAGCGAGCAACCTCTCCGGCGTGGGCTCCACAAGGCTACAACAAGGCCTCGGGTTCTCACAACCTGGGATTGTCCCATGCTTGCATTCTCGTTCTGATCATAGATTGTCCCGTGCCTGTATTCTCGCATCAGGGAATGTCCCTGCTTGCATTCTCATTCTGATCCAAGGGGTAGCGCGAGATGAAACAAAACTGTGGAGTGTGTGGACCATTGTGTTTACATACCTACAACAAGGGATTGTCCATGTCTGCGTTCTCGCATTAGAGGGAGGTGTCGTGAGGCTTACTGCGACTATAAAAACTTCCACCCAGACACTGGAGCATCACAAACTAGTAGCAATGCGCACCCTTCCCGCCCCCGGACAATCCTTGCTCCTCAAATCATGTGTCTACCTCACTCTTCAGTGTCTTTACACTCACCGGGCAATCCTTGGTTAGGTTGTTGCAAACTTCTCGTACAGAGAAGTGACACACAGGCGAAATGGCCACGAGCAAATCACTCAATGTGGATTTCTGGATATCTCGTAGGGATGGAATATACGTAGCACTTGTTGTTGGAGGCTTCAATGCCTCGATGCCGGTTACGAGCTACCTCTTCTCTAATCTCGAGTTCTAGCTAGAGTTTATGAAACATCCTTGCTTTATTCGTTACAATAGTTTGTACTACATCAGATAGTTATGTTTGGTGTACTTAGTTTTATACGTATGTAGCTAGCTACAATATCGAATTTAAAGAGTTGTATCAGGAGTTCCTTTGTTCACCCCTATAAACACGGGATGTTCCCTGATGTATGCAACGGTACTTCTAATATCCACATGTGCAAAAAAATATTTCTTCCACAATAGCAACGACATGTACAAATTATGGCGCACATTGTAAAAACTGGTCAAAATGATGGGGGAGAGAGAGAGAGAGAGAGAGAGAGAGAGAGAGAGAGAGAGATGGTGTCTTGTTTAAACAACGACAATAGGGATGCCAGCATTCTCGCATCCGCGGATTTTCCCCAATCTGCATTCTCACTCTCGTATAAGGGTAGCGTGCGCTGAAACAAAATTGTAGACCTTTGCGGCCATGGGACGTGTCGGGCATGGGATTGACCCCGGCCTGGGGTTATCGCAACTGGGGATTGTCCCTTGCATTCTCGTTCTGATCCATGGATTGTCCAATGCATGTATTCTCGCATTCGGGGATTGTCCCCGCCTGCATTCTCGTTCTGATCCTCCCTGCCTCCATTCTCGTTCTGATCCAAGGGGTAGCGCGAGCTGAAACAAAACTATGGAGTATGTGGACCATTGTGTTTACACACCTACAAGGCTACAACAAGGCCTGGGGTTCTCGCAACCTCGGATTGTCCCGTGCTTGCATTCTCGTTCTGATCACGGATTGTCCCATGCCTGCATTCTCGCATCAGGGAATGTCTCTGCTTGCATTCTCGTTCTAATCCAAGGGGTAGCGCGAGCTGAAACAAAACTGTGGAGTGTGTGGACCAATGTGTTTACACACCTACAACAAGGCCTCGGGTTCTTGCAACCTGGGATTGTCCCGTGCTTGCATTCTCGTTCTGATCACGGATTGTCCAGTGCCTCCAGTCTCGCATCAGGGGAATGTCCCTGGCTGCATTCTCGTTCTGATCCAAGGGGTAGCGCGAGCTGAAACAAAACTGAGTGTGTGGACCATTGTGTTTACACACCTACAACAAGGCCTGGGGTTCTCGCAACCTGGGATTGTCCCGTGCTTGCATTCTCGTTCTGATCACGGATTGTCACGTGCCTGCATTCTCGCATCAGGGGAATGTCCCTGCTTGGATTCTCGTTCTGATCCAAGGGGTAGCGCAAGCTGAAACAAAACTGTGGAGTGTGTGGACCATTGTGTTTACACACTACAACAAGACCTGGGGTTCTCGCAAAACCTGGGATTGTCCCGTTCTTGCGTTCTTGTTCTGATCACGGATTGTCCCGGCCTCCATTCTCGCATCCGGGGAATGTCCCTGCCTCCATTCTCGCATCCGGGGAATGTCCCTGCCTGCATTCTCTTTCTGATCCAAGTGGTAGCGCGAGCTGAAACAAAACTTGGAGTGTGTGGACCATTGTGTTTACACACCTACAACAAGGGATTGTCCGTGTCTGCGTTCTCGCATCAGAGGAAGGTGTCGTGAGGCTTACTGCGAGTATAAAAAGGTCCACCCAGACACTGGAGCATCACAAACTAGTAGCAATGCGCACCCTTCCCGCCCCCAGACAATCCTTGCTCCTCAAATCATGTGTCTACCTCACTCTTCAGTGTCTTTACACTCGGCGGGCAATCCTTGGTTAGGTCGTTGCAAACTTCTCGTACAGAGAAGCTGACACACAGGCGAAATGGCCACCACCAAATCACTCAATGTGGATTTCTGGATATCTCGTAGGGATGGAATATAGCACTCGAGCATGGGCGCTAACGCTTCCACGCCAGTTCCGAGAGGCACGCCGAGTGTTGGATTTATGGGTAGTGGCCCAATAAATCAGAAATTCCAAAGGCTCATTTTAATGCTATAGGAGTTACATGTAAACAGAAGAATTATTGTGTAAATTAACCATGCATGCGTTTGTGTTAATGGCGGTGGGAAAATGCGTCTGTGTTAATGGTGGTGGGAAAATGCGTTTGTGCTGGTCAAGGAAACGATGATGGTGAAACAAAATTGTAGACCTTTGCGGCCATGGAACATGTCGGGCAGTACACACACAACCCGGGATTGTCCCGGCCTGGGCTCCTCGCAACCGGGAATTGTCCCGTGCTTGCATTCTTGTTCTGATCCGGGATTATCCAGTGACTGCATTCTCGCATCACGGGATTGTCCCGTGCCTGCATTCTTGCATCAGGGGGAAGTGCCGTGAGGCTTAGTGCGAGTCTGCGACCATAAAAAGGTCCACCCAGACGCTGGAGAGTCCATAAACTAGTAGCAATGCACATGTTCATTACAAAAGCATATCATGATTATCATCATAGCGCACTGTTCAGGTTACAAAACCTTGGCTGAGAGATGAATTCAAAATAATAGAGAACTTCGCTGCCATGAAACACGTCATCACCAACGGTGTCCACAAATCCAAAAAAAAATCCGTTCTCGCACATATTCCTTTCCCCCAGCACTAGGAAGCTGCCAAAGGTTAGCTCAACCACGACTGATCAAGTAATTCGTCATATGATAGATTCTAATCACAAAGGCCAGGCAAAATCTGACAATCATTTAAAAAATTCAATTACTTTGCCATCAAATAAAAATTATCCAGTATCTCGAAAATAAGAAATAAACGACTAATGTATCAGTCCAGTTTTTTGTCTCTGAGTCAATAGCTATTTTACCTTGGAAGAATCATCAACGAGTAACCTGTTAAGATAAGCACCCAGATCAACAAGTGCTGTCATCCCCACAGTTGGAGAAGAGCTCTGTGGCATGGCTGATATCACTTGATTCACCTCCTCTCGAGAAGAGAAAACATCACAATCTGATGTGTCCACCGCAGTCGCTACAACGCTAAGGTCTCTTAAGTTTGCATTGGTATGCCAAGGTTGTTGTTGCGGAATCTTTTCAATCATCTCCTTACCAAACAACAATATGCGATGATTTTGACTTTTAACAAGATCATTCTGTTTCTCAAAATTTTCCACGTTGCGATTCATTTGGCGACTTTCCTGATCATGCTGGATCAATTCACTGCCTGCCTCCTTTACAAAATTGTCGCATTGTTCACATCCATCGAAAATGTTTTCTGTGCTCCGTCTTGTAGCATCTACGTCCTGAAGTAAATTTTCCTTATGGTCTTCAGGTTCAGGCAAATAATCTTTCACATCCAGAGCTTTCCTAATGCCACGGCGTATGTCGTTTGGTTTAGCCGGATTATACGGTTGGAAATCTGACGACACCGTCTTGTACTTTTCCATGTACTTTGGATAGTTAATCTGACTTAGAATGTACGTGATGAAGTGAGCGTACGGCTGCTGTCTGGAACAACCTAACCCATAAGTGATGACATCCTTGATCTCATAAAGTAAAAAGTCCACAATGTCGAACTGTTCGCCATCCATGATGTGAATAAGGAGCCATTGTTGTAGACTACTCATCTTGTCAGCATGGCCGTGCCGTGGTAACAAGGTCCTCCTCAGTGCTTCGTGAACCACCTTCGCCACTGGGTTAAGAAATCTAGTTTCACGTGATCCTGTGTCAGATTCTGACAGGGGCACTGTAAAAAGGGCACCCAACTTCTTGACTGTAGGGAAATTGTTGCCACCGATCCTAGGACGGCGAGGAGGTGATGATCTCCATATACTTTCCGATGTATACAACTGTCCTCGTAAGTACCAACTCCGAGATACTCAGTTAGCTTTTCTCTAGACATGTGTAAACGACGACCCTCAAAGATGAATTCGATCCATCCTCGCTCAGAAGGAATGTAGACTGTAGCATAGAATTTTTGGACCCAATCTTCAACATATTTGTTGTGCTCTGAAACTAGCTCACTCAATCCCTGGAATTGGTCAAAGTATGCCTCGATGTTGGTACCCCACGCGGCTCTGTTCAGAGCAGGCCAGTCCAGTTTCCTGTGACAAAACAACTTGATTTTCTTCTTTTGCCAGGTTGCGATTAAACTGCAATGAGTATCAGTCAACCGATCCTCCAGTGCAAACCACTCGTGAGCCGGCATGTCCCTTAGCGCCTTCAAGTGCCTGCTTTTTGACTTCTTGTCCGGTATCACCTGGGCTTTCCTTGATGTTGTTTCTTCTTCCTCAGAACAGTCCTCATCAGGAGAATCATCATCTACATCACGTAACAATGTAGAGTGAGGTAAGTGGCGCCGCTTCTTGGCATAACCCTCTGAAGGCACCGCCGTTCGAGGCCTCTTGTTCACAGAACTAATCCTGCCTTGTGCACGCGCATAACCGGGACACTGATTGGCCAAGGCACCAGCTGTGCAAGGAAGCAGGGGCGGAGAGTGAGCATACACTAATCACATAAGACATTTGATAACAATCAATAATAAATCCCATGAAATTGCATACAGCGACGACAAGTATGGACTTTCCATAGCATTTGTATCAGATTTTCTATCAATAATTGAATATAGTGGCTCAAAAAAAGCTTGGGGGATTGCTCAGAAAAAGGGAAAAATAAGTACCACTGCAAAAGATGAAGAAGGCGATGAGGGAGCCACCCAGCGTAGATCACCGGCAGGAGGAATCGACCTCGGAGTTGCGGAACGTGGCGGAGAAGCACGATGGCGGCAAAACGCTGGAGCTAGGTCCGAATCTGTACGGTACGACAGCGGTGAATCTCTATTCTCTCGTGCCTGGGTTACAATGGCCGGAGGACAGAGAAGGTGGTTAGGCCAGTCGTCCAGTGCTCTGCATCAACACAGGACGACGAGAGGGAGCTCGGTGGCGCGGATGAGCGGCGGAGAAACGAGCACTGAACTACAGACAGGGGAAAGAAGAAGAAGACTATTTGCATCCAGACCATCCATCACTTTGGGAGTTTTCGTCTATAGCATCAATGGCTTAGCCTTTTTTATTCTATTGTAATCAGGTCCTCTGTTTCTTATTCAATCAGGTCCTACTTGTCACTGATACATCATAGAAATTTTCCCAAACAAGCGGGCGAAAATTTCATAGGGGGATGCATCTCCTATGACAGGTGGGACCGTATATGCCATTGGCTTCCAGTGACAGGTGGGACCCACCTGTGTCACTAACAGTGGCATATTCGGGATTATGCAATTGTGCAATGGCACATATGAAATTTTCCCAAGCAAAAACACGATCTGATAACGCACCGGGGACCATAGCTATGGATCGGCGGGCAGCACATGAAAAAAGTTCCATCCAAATATTTGGGCCACGGTGCAGGCCGAGGAAAGTGGCCGTGAGCCAGATTTGAATTGGGCTGGAGTATAACTGCCCGACATGTGGGTCCGCAACGTGTTGACTAGGATGCTTGTGGGTCCGCCTTGTGCTTATTAAGATATACGGAGCTTAATTCTCTATTTTAATGCTGAACACTGTCTGACGTGTGGATCCACAACATGCTGACTGGGATGTGTGTGGGTCTGCCATGTGCTGATTAGGATATGCGTGGACACAATTTTATTTTATTTTGACGTGCGTAGGCATGATTTTAATGGCGAATACTTCCTCACGTGTGGGACCAAAATATGCTAACTCGGATATGTGTGGGCATATTTTCCAATTTAATGACGAATGGTTCCTGACGCGTGGGTCCACGCGGTGCTGACTGGGATGCGTGTGGGTCCGTCATGTGCTGACTAGAATGCGTGTAGGCATATTTCTCCATTTATGACAAATACTGCCTTACGTGTGGGTCCACAATATGCTGACTGAGGAGTGTGGGTCCGTCATGTGCTAATTAGGATATGCGTGGGCACAATTTTAATGACGAATAATGTCTGACTTGTGGGGCCAAAATATGCTGACTGGGATGCGTGTGGGTCCGCCATGTGCTAACTAGGATGCGTGCGGGAAATCCTCTAGCAAAGAACGAATTTTGACTGACGTGTGGGTACGCCATGTGCTGACTAGGATGTGTGTGGGCATATTTCCCCACTTTATTAATGACGAATTGTGCCTGACGTGTGGGTCCACGCTATTCTGACTCGGATGCGTATGTGGGAAATCCTCTAGCAAAGGACGAATTCTTACTGACGTGTGGGTTCACAATATGCTGACTAGGATGCGGGCGGGCGAAATCCCCCCTCCCGTGACGAATGTGTGGGTCCACCATGTGCTGACTAGGATGCGGGCGGGCGAAATCCCTCCTCCGATGACGAATATGTGGGTCCGCTCATATGCTGACTAGGATGCGGGCGGGCGAAATCCTGGAATGAACGGTAGTGACGCTTAGTTTTCGTCATAAACAACCTGACCAATGGGCCCGAAAGGCAACAGTGACGCTTTTTCATCACCAAACGGCTCTGTTTTGGCGTTTTTAGTGACAAAACGACGAAACGTCATAAAAGTTGGCCGAAAACGGGAAAACCCCCCAAAATAGTGACGGATCTATAGTAAAATCGTCATTAATCAGCAAATATGTACTAGTGTAACCGGATCCATCTTGACGATGACTCTATTCCATCCATGGCATATCTTATTCTTTATTGGACGGTTCTCTTACACACTATAATAGTATTTGTCATTTAACACTGCTACATAGTTGATTCAGATATCAAAGTCAAACCGTGGTTCCCTAATGTAGCTTTTTATTATTTTTTGAATTTGTAAACATGGATTTTTCTAATCTCTGAATTTTAGATGAACTTGGATTGGCAGGACTCATGTTTTGTGGGATGTGTGAACACATGAGGGCGCAACACGATTGCTAAGCAATGTCTTCCTTTGTCGTGAGAATCTGTTCTCATTGGATATCCTTTAGCAAAATGAAATACAACATATGCCATCGAGAATTTCAGAGGATGGAGATATAGTGTAATGTCAGGGCAAGTTAAAACAGGGTGGAAATTTGATCATTTGAAATTCGACGGATTCATGTCGTCCTAGCACAGTTTTATTTCTGGAATTTTACTAGCTCCTTTTGCAATTACAAGCTTAACCGCAAATAATGCTTGTGTCACAGAATTACTGAGATGAGGAAGTAAAGGGAAGCCATCAACATGGTTCTACTAGCTTATCGTACCACTTGCCTAACCAATTTGAATAAGACATAGAGGATATGTTAGTGCAAATAAACAAAAGTTGCCGACCAAAGAGATCCAATGGTTTGGTGCTATGCTTTCGCAGTTTGTAATTTTTACCATGCCCTGATGAACTGTGAAAATTGCACCTCCTTACCACCACTCAGGACACTAGAACGCGAACTGTGAGATGGTATCTTGATTTCATGGCAGTTTATTATATATGATGGATGGTAATGTGGTATGGTTCCTTCCGTTCCTCCATGCTGACCTCTACATGTGTTACCCGTGTTTGTTTATAGCCTACATGTTTATCGGAAATAAAATTACACTTACTAAAGTGTCACAAAAATATTTTGTATCACGTTGTATTTCAATGTAATTATTTGAACAATATTATTACATGTTTTATTTTCTTTTTATCCTTTGACCTTGATGTCAAATAATCACCTCAAATCTGATCTATTTCCTCAGCTTCTTGAGCTTGTTGCAGCTTCATGAACAGTGACATTCCCAAGCACTGTATTTCTTATAGTTTTGAGAAAATGACCAGAGATGTATGTTTATCTGACAATTCTTTTTGGTTGCATATAAACAACGTGACTACTAAGAATCTATTCTTTCGTTGCACAGCTTCATTTTTTCTACACTTACGAAATTTTCCCTATATTTATCTTGTATTTCTTCCCAAGGATAAAAAAGGGCAGAAACAGTCTCCTTGAGCGCCGGATTGCGTTGGACGCTTTCATTACCTGTGAAAGCCATTATGTCATATATCTCTGATATCAAGCGACGGGGGAATGCATGTTTTAGGAGGTCCTGCAGTGATTCCAGGCTATAGCAGGATGGACGGAACTTGGGGTCCTTCGGGTTGAAGAAGGCACCCCACTTTACAGCTCTCTAGGGGGAGGACTTTATGTTTTGTGTAGCCTTAAGTGGTCTCTGTTGGTGATATTGGGTGACTTTTGATATATTTTGAAAAACCGTGTTGGTTGTTTTATACTTGATCTCGGAATGCACTTTCACTCTCGTACGTTGTCTAAGAGTGGTGACAATTTTGGGTCTGTAAGGATGACAGGGTTGACGTCTCCATAGGTTTTTGTTTTCCCTGAAGAGAACTACAAAAACTCCTTTGGCATAATCTGATTGGTGCCAATTTTTATATGAAGTATTGCATGGCATGCTTGGTGATTGATGCTGGAATGCAGGTCGGAGTAGTGTAAAATTGCATGGCATCACATTTTGTATTGCTACAATGAACTAGCCTCTAGAAATTTCTATCAGACTTCTTCTTCTTTTTTGTTTTACATTCCTATGAGTCCTTTTATGATTGTAGTGTTTCTGATAGATACTGGTTTGAAGAAGCTTTCACAATTGACATGTCTAACCTGTCATGATATAGAGTAAAGTGCATGGCCGGTCCTTAAACTTGTCCAGACGTGTCACCTAGGTCCCCATATTCTCAAATTGCAGTTTTGGCTTCCTAAACTTAGGTTCGGGTGTCATTTAGGTCTGTATACTCTCAAAATGCAAATCTAGGTCTCGAAACTTGGCTTGGGGTGCCATCTTGGTCCAATGCTCTCAAAATATAGTGCTATCCCAACTAATTAAATTGGACGAGCGAATGTGAATCAGACCACCTAATGCATGCTATAATTTGAAAAAATTGGAGAGTGAATGTGTATTTTTTATTATTGAAAAAGTTTGTATTATTTGCTAATTTTATTGTTCATGACTAGAGTTTGTAATTTTTTTAAAAAAATTGACGCAACAATGCTTAACAACATCTGTTGTTTCATTTTTTTTGTTCCTGCTCACTTGAATGAACTAGAATATCAATGCATTCATTAATACACATATTTGAGTAAAAAAATCATGTTTATTTAACTATAATTAATTTCTATGAAAGATAAAATTTAATCATTTTAACTAGAATGATAATGATGTATTTTGAGAGTATAAGGATCTAAATGGCATCCGAGGCTAAGTTTAGGGAGGCAAAACTGTTAGTTGAGAGTATAGGGACCTAAATAGCATCCGAGGCTAAGTTTAAGGAGCAAAATCTGCACTTTGAGAGTATGAGGACCTAAGTGACATATATGAACAAGTTTAAGGACCGGCCATGTACTTTACTCCAGGATATTTATTCCTTTTCCGTTGTCCATGCCCAGATCCGAAGAAGAGTTCTCGTGCAGTCAAATTACTGAGAGTTTATCTAAAACATGAGAATTCTTAGACTGAATGGTGAGTTTTATCTTTGCATCTCCTGCACTAATATTGTTGCACCAGCTGGGCACTAATTGCGAGGTAGAAACTTTTAACAAGGAAATTAATGTCCATATGTTCATTTTATTCAATACCATGTTTATTGCTGAAATGCTTCATAGTTTCTTAAGGACGATATGTCAAGCTCTACATTGTCATAGAGGATTAGCGTAGCCTTTTCAACCATGATTGAAATATCATTAAGTAAGCACTGAATCAGTTTGAAATTTCATTCTTCGAAGTTAGAAATCTGGCATTTCTACTTTTGTCACTTATGATATGACAGGGACTATTAAAACCTCTACATTTTTGTCATATCTGGATGAGTGCCTTCATAGAAGAAAACCTTGAAAATTACAGTCCTCCTTTGCTTTTTAATATTTTTTTATTTGGATATCACATTGCTTTGACATTCAGGGAACAAATATTTTAATTGGCTGGTCCTAGAGTACAAATTCTTCAAAATATCTGAATTTTCTGTATGTTGCCAGCAAAATAGTTGAACACCAATGTCCAGGAAAGATTGAAATTGTGATTTGTGACTCTTCAATTCAATCGAAGCAGTATATTACTTTAAAGTCTTGAATGGATCCCCTGAGAAGCATGCTTTCAATCTATTTGTAGAAGCAACCAAACTATTTTTGTTCTTTTGATAAATAAGAATTGTTATATGTTTCAGGAGAAGACACATAGGAACTGCAATGAATATTCCCAATTTCGGTTCCTGGGAGTTTTGATTTTGTGAGCATAATAATTTCGGTTCACCGGGAGTTTTTATATGGTGAGCATAATAATAATAGGAATTCCTATTTTTATGTAATTGTTAAATTTTTTATGCATCATTGTTATATTTTAGTGCCCTACAAATTATTTCCTCTTGTGAGAGTTTGATATATGTTCTTTGTATGATGTTACTCGCAGATGGTAGGCTCATCTAGGTGGTCATTTGATTGTTGAGGCACTGGCTGATCTGATCATTAAATTTGGCCCTTGGATTCAATTTCCTGTCCAAGGTAGACTTTTACTGAACAGAAAATTTTCAGTTCCATGTGAAATGCAAGTCAATACAATTTATGGTGAGATAACATGTACCTGTTGTTTTTGAAAATGTTCCCTACATATAAGAAGCTTGTGTTTGATGCATTTTCCTTTCATTGTGCAATTAGCTAGCTGCGCCAATGCAAGTATTCTTCACTTAGGAGCCTTTCTGCTCTTTGGAAAACTACATGATACGATGGCATTGTTATTTTTCTAGCTACTGTATGTATGATGAAGTTTATTGGTCGAGGTATGTTCACCATTAGATTTGATTTTTTTGGACGAGCTGCATATATGCCTCAAACCCATGGAGTCAATGCAACGTGGTGAAGGAACAAGATATTTCAGTATAATTTGAGATAGATGTAGTTGTTTGGTTGTACCTAAACTGAAATACACATGCTTTCATTGCATTGCTAGACAGAAGCACATTGATAGAATCAAGTTTCGTTCTCATGATAAGCTTCCATATCCAATGCCAAAGCCAACATGGTTTCCACATTTTTTTTCATCCTACCATCTTAAACATATAGTTGATTGTTGGATGCTGGGTTTTTTTACTTTTGAAAACAGATTAAACAGTTTCCTCATTCCTTTCTAAGCAATGTTCTTTTCTTTTTCTAGCCATGGGAGTAGCAGGAAAACTTTTCAGAAATGAGGATGGGGCCGCACAAATTCCTGATGTAAGGCGACAGCAGTGGCTCATCTTCACATCTGATGTGGTGGTGCAGATCGGGTTCGATGAAAGGGCATGATAGGATGCCATGACGAGCACGCAATGACAGAAGAGATGGTGCTCGGGGATGACGGAAGGTAAGATTATTGTTGCAAATGTCAAATTTTTCACCTCTTGATCCCGCATATTTCAGTCAATTCACTGATTTTCTTCTATTTTAATCCCATGGATTAGCTAGGGAGAATGATCCACAGGACACTTCAATCTTTTGTTGATGCTATCAGAGGAGAAGAAAATTGATATTTACCTGTACTGCTTTGCATTGCAGGGGAAGCTCTACGTGGTGGTAAGATCGATTAAATTGATTTTGTAGATAATTTGACCTGAAGGTGACTCTTCGTTAGAGACTGAAGGTTGGGGATTCCATTTTCTTTCTTTCCCGGATATGTTTCCTTTCTTGTTTTTGTACGATTCAATTTTAAGCTACCTAAATGATGTCTACCATTTGATCATCACCAACACCTATCATTCTTTAGGATCCCTACTCCATCTCCTCAGATTGATCGTTTTCGGATGGTGGAGTTCAGTATGCACAAATTCCACAAGTTTTATAACAGGAGATATCTTTTGAATATATATTACACAGAGGTGGTGCATGGATGGCCGGTGGAGGTTACGCAATGTCAATCTAGAACAGAAATAGGGAGGAGCGCCACCAAACCCTTGAGGTCCTCGAGCACATCCGCCACCATCAACTGAAGCTGTAATCTTTCCCCGGTCCCTTAAAGTTTGTTGCCCATATATGTAAATTGTAGTTGTACTATTTCTTGGAGAAATACTTGGCACCGCAAAATGTTGTTTTTGCCATCTATATTAGGTGACATCTGTTACTCATTTAATTTTATGGTTTTTTTATTGCACGGTGTGCTTAAGTCATATATTTCTTGTTCATGACACTGTCCTTCGAATCATAATTTCAGAAGATGAACTTGTCGCAGAAACAAGTCATATTAAGTCATTTTCCTTTTTTTCCGAAGCAACTGAACTATTATTCTTCTTTTATTGAAATGGGATCTGTTATGTGTTTAGGGGGAAGAAATAACTGGGACTGCAATGAATATTTTTCAATGTTGGTTCACTGACAGTTTTGATATTGTGAGCCTCATGGGGGTATATGCCAATGAGTAATATATGAGTTTGATTGTATTACTCTAAAGATTTCTCTTCTGTGCTACACTGCAACCTTTGTAAATTTTAATCATGTGTTCTTTGCTTTAGATAAGTTTATAGCCAACACTTTCATATATATTTTTTTTTCATTTTTTGTGGTAAACTAAGTTCTCTGTAAGTGCATCTATCATGTAAGACATCTCATTAACCAAATTTTTGTACTCTATGTCTGCAAAAAAAATCATGTTTTGGTTAATGCTATTTTATTGGAAAGTCAAAGCATCGTCTGGTGACATGAGAATAACTCTTGGTGTTTGCTGGTAATACTTCTCTAGATAACGAACTAATCATATTATGTGTAACCAATAACATCCACGATCAGAGCTAATGTAATGAACGATGTTTTGTGAAACCAAATGAGCCTTGAATCTTGTTGATGCAAGTGAAAATATGGTCAGCAATGGTGTGTTTACATATGCTACCTAATTTCTATGGTGATTGCTTAAGGTTTGCTTTTGGTTGCTTTGCCAGT
The DNA here is from genome assembly GCA_007726485.1 of Eragrostis curvula. Lineage (NCBI taxonomy): Eukaryota > Viridiplantae > Streptophyta > Magnoliopsida > Poales > Poaceae > Eragrostis > Eragrostis curvula. The sequence goes on along the minus strand of RWGY01001043.1, from coordinate 12,717 downwards.
CAGCAATTGGTGCTTGTGTTTAACATCCATAATATGGAAATTTCAAGAGTGCTGTGGAGGTTGTTGAAGCAAGTCTAAAGGATTCTGTACATTAATTGCCTAATATCATTGTACACTTGGAGCTCAAGAGATTCTGTTGATTGCCTTCTAAATATTTTGTTTAGGGACATGGGAATATTTCATAACTGCTACATTGACTTTTAATCTGGGCATTAGCGCAAGAGATGCTGGGAAGAGATCAATATCAACTGGAATTTACAACTATCCTTCTTCAACATGATCATTGTAGCACAGAGAACTTTCCAAGGGCATTTCTTCATGGAAATTGTCATTATTGCTGCTTGGAATATCTGGAAACAAAGAAATGGGAAAATCTTTGAAAACATCTCCAACCTTCCAGTTTCAATGATGAATGCAGGCTCCAAGGACACCGTTTCAAAGAATCTGATCTAAATATGTTTTGCTCTTGGCTTGACAGCAACCTGTAAAGTTGTAGTTAGCTTTCTCTTTGCCATACTTTGGCGCTCTATACAGTTTGTTTATTTCTTTTATATTAATAAAAATCACACAGTAGGGGCCTCCCTTGCTGCAGTTTCGGTTCCCAAAAAAAAAATTCTGGCCATTAGCCTCTCCATACTAATGCTCAGTCAACCAGGAATCCTTTCTCACTAGTACAGAAAAGGTCATTAGTGACGGGGTTTTAGGCCTTTTAGCGACGGGATCTGACCCGTCGCTAGTAATACGTCGCTAAAGGTCGATTCCTATAACCCGTCGCTAAAGCTATTAGTGACATCTTTCAGAAACCCCGTCGCTGAAACTATAGCGACGCGGATTTCAAACCCGTCGCTAAAGCTACAGAGACGTGTTTACTCAAACCCGTCGCTAAATCTATACAGACGTGTTTTCTCAAACCCGTCGCTAAAAGCAACAGAGGCGTACAAAAATCCCGGTCGCTAATGTTGAATACAACAATTAAAAAAAAATCCATCAGTGATGTCTCTCTTTCTGCGTCAGTATTCTCTTCATAATGCCACATATTCCTGACCCACATAAATTCCACACTCAGAATTATTGCTTTACATTAGAAGAATATTCCTCCACACATACAAGTTGTAAGATTTACAATCACAAGCACAATAGTCACTTGTACAAAATGAACAAAGTACATTCTCATGCAAAGAAGCAAGATGTCCAGAGGAAGGAGCTGGAGAGATATGTCAGTAGTTGTATTCCTAATTTCAGAGACATTAAAAAAGTTTAATGCAAGAAAATGGTGGGCCATCTGCAAGATTAGAGAAACAGATTACTCAAAATAGAAGATATTTAGTACTAAAGTTTAATGCAATGAACTAAATAACAGCACCTATTCAATGTTCAGTACAATTTCAGATTACGAAAGATCGATGTGGGAGCACCAAGACAACATATAAGTTCACTAGTGAAATAATGAGGGGTCGAGTTGCTCAAATCTTTTCATGATTTCAAAACTGCTGAATATTCTACTTGTCAGTAATTCAGCTCTTAATTCAATCATAAACAATCATTGTTCAGTTGGACAATTCAATACTTTCATCTATACAAGTTTTCAGTTGCACTTGCTAAGGCATTGAAAATCCAAGTCAATTGTTAAGGCAAACAAAGGCCAGGGGTCTGATCTTGCTATACGTACAGTTTAGTTTTGTACTTGATAGAAGGTACCTGGAAGTAGCCCAGAATACGACTCATGGTGAATTATCACCTGCCTCCTCCCTCCATGTCTAGCAAGTCACACAGAGCTTTATGCACATCAACCCAGAAATAAAAAGGGAAAAGAACATATCTGAGTTCTAGCATGCATCCTTAGTGCTTCACTGTTAAATCAATGGAAAATAATGATGTACCTCTGTATTCGTATATATATGAGCTCACCATACAGATGTTGACCTCTCACTAAACAACTTCATAAATACAGGCCATCTGCATAAATAAGATAACAGACACTATTTAAAAAATCTACTGGGAATGAACCAATAGCCAACAAGCATAGAAGCAAACTGATAAAAGGCCGTCATTAGTTCAGTCTAAAATAATGCATCAGTGCTATTACTGCAGTAAAAAAACTTCCAAGTCACATGGCATTAGGCAAAGCATATGTAAATGGCTATAAACTAGTACTAGCAGGGTGAAATAGCAGAAAATAAAGCCACATGGCATTGTACAACAACTGACAAGGCCAAATTCGCCCACATCAATATTCAGATATCAACAAATGGATGCACAACAGCGTACCTGCTGGTCTTCTTGAGCATGTCAAGCATGTTGGTCTAGAAGACGTGGTCGACAACCTCGAGGCTGACCCCAGTCCCTCTCTGCGGCATGTCGAATAAACAAGGGCAAGGTCAGCTTCTCACAATAAAAAGGAATGCATGAATTCTGAACTACTAGCAGAGTCTTGTATGAATGGTCATACCTAGTAGCCGCCAGCCCGCCACCTTTCCTGTTTTGATTTCCTCCAACTACGTACAGTTTGTCATGGACCACTTCAAAAGCATGCTGCCATGTATTTGCAGTTTAGCCGTAAGTGGATAACCAAATCATGGTATAAACGAATTGCAATTAAACATGACTCGTGGTACATATGAAGGCAGAAAACATGTCAATTAAGTGTTCAGTCCATAAGATATACTAATACAATTAGATGATCTACTAATGTGTATACATGATCAGCTCACTGGCATCATACAAACATAGCAAAGGAGATCAGAATTATATTGGTATCCTAATTTTTTGTAGTATTGCTTAACTATATATGTACATTACACATTTGATTAAAGTATTTTTTGAACAATAGAACCATGCAAGAATGAACGTAGGAGAAGCTGAGAAGACTATATCTTGCTGATGTTGCTGTACCCGCAGAGCTGTGCCGTCACTGCAGACCAACAGCCTGGAGACATGCCGCAAGTCCGTCCATCACTCTCTCCCTGTACTAAACAACAGCAGGTTCCCATGAGTTCAAGATTCATGCAGGCCATTGAGTACATACATGTTCTATCAACAGACAAAATCAAAGGTTAATATTCTAAATTTTTAATGCAGGCCATGGAGATATGCAATGTTTACTTTTTTCTGTTATGTTTAATGCTTGTATCTCCCAATTACGCAATCTAGTTCTGATTAGTATCTCCAATTGGTATACTCAGTTTCAATTAACAAACCTTCTATCATGGCTCTTTTTTTTTTGGGATATTCTATCATGGCTCATAGTAAAAATGAATAAAATTCTTGAGCATAGGTCGACAGAACTAAAATTCCTGGTAACAAGCAGTTTAACAAGTGCTCTAGATTACTGCACTTCATCAGTTCTACCTTACATGCATTGTCAAGAAACATACCGCCACTTCCAGTTCAATTATATTAGTCTCAGCAAAATTCAGGAACACCTTCAATTACACTAGGTTCAGTGAAGTTCCCCCAAAAACGTTGCAAAAATGTTGAGAAACATACCCCATTTCTAGATCAGTTTTCACTCTTCACTGAAGCTTGCTCCATGAGAAAATTTCTCTGCAACCAAACACAAATTCCAGGTAACCAGAATCAGCTTCACAATCAAACAAACGAAAAAACGAAATCAGAATTTACTGTGGTCTTCATATTAGAAAAGCTCCCATAGGTACTACCCCATTATCCGAGACAGTTTAATCCATATCCGAAACAACATTTCACCGCACACAGATCTCTACCAATCGACAACAACTGCGCCAGCACAAAAACCCAATCCAATCTCAAGTCCCAATGCCTAAGAGCATCGTTATCTGACCACAGAACCAAATCCAGTAGTATCGGAATGGAGGGGAGAATGACGGGCTGCACAAAATGGGGCGAGGGGGAGGATGAGGAGTACCAGATCTACGCCATGGTCGCCGTGCTCCACTCCCCGCTGCAGGTCGCCGTAGTGTCCGTGCTCCACTCCCCACTGCAGGTCGCCGTAGTGGTCGTGCTCCCCACTCCGATGCAGGTCGCCGTGGTCATTGTGCCTTCTGTCGAGCCGCGATTCTCTCGCACCACCACATCGCCTCGCTTCTCGCGCTCAGAACTGAGGCGTGCGCAGGTCGACGCAGGATTGAGGACCTTGGCCGCCGCCATCCTTGCCTTGCCGCGCCAGATGAGGATGGGACGAGAGAGAGAGAGAGAGAGAGAGAGAGAGAGAGAGAGAGAGAGGGGCGGCGGATGGGCAGAGGCGAGAGGAGTCGCACGACTTAGGGTTTAGGAAGAGATGGGCCGGCTGGACTCTTGGCCCATTTCGGGCTACTCTAACAGAATAAGAAAAATGGAGTAGTGGTTAGTAGCTTCCGTTCTACTTACGTAGGTGGCTGGTTCGAATCCTCATGCTGAACGGTTTTTCCTTTTATTTTCTTTTCCAAATCCATAGACGGGTTTTCGTATGCACGTCGCTGATAATCATAACTATTAGTGACGGGTTTTTCCTATGCACGTCGCTGATAATCATAACTATTAGTGACGGGTTTTACAAAAACGTGGCTAATAGTACTAGGGACGGGTATCTAAAAATACGTCGCTAAGACTCGTCAACATTAGCGACGGGTTTTCCATTTTTCGTCACAATTGATGTACCGCTGTGGAGTATTAGTGACGTGTTTTCAAAAGACGTCGCTAATGGTCCCTATAGCGACGCGTTTTCAAAGACGTTGCTAATGTTCATGTCACTAAAGCTCTATTCTGTACTAGTGTCTGTTGGAACCACAGAAACCTTTACTGTTCAAGAGTATTTACCACTATACTGAAATTTTCAGTGCACAATTTAACAGTAAGGACATCAATAGGTGAATATATAGATAATTATAAATCTAATCCCTCTTCTGCAACCTATGTGGGCTCCTGGGCAGGAGGTCATCTACCTCCGGCCACCATCATACGACTCATACCGTGTACCTTGACTAAGCTAGCGCCAGGGAACCGTCTGATCCTACAGTGGAGCGCCTCCGTCGGTGAGTCTCCTTGTGCTAGATAAGGTCCTAGATAGTAGCGAGCTGCAGTTCAATTTATTTGCAAAAAAGTCACGGAATCCTTAATCCTATGTTCGGACATGCAACCTTACATTCAGAGTTTGAGATGAAGTTTGAACTTTAAAAATATAAGGCATCATCGATGTACAATTTTCTTACTGCGATGCATCTAAATATATTGCAGCACCCTTTTATTGTCTTAGATTAGATTTACTTTGTGAATACTTCCTCACTTAGATAAGTTGTAATTCTGTCTAAGAAAAAATTCGTGATTTTTTGGATTAACTAGAACTGACTGCTAAACCCAAGCAGGATGCACACACATCTTGATCCATGTCTTACAAATTCTGGTGCTCGGTGCTCCCCTTAAGTTTTCGGAAATTTAAATTCAGAACAAATTAACAGAGTCCTTTGCCTGATAGTATGATAATGGTGCGGCAGTTTGGTCAACATCAGTAAAATGTCCCATCATTCATATTACAGTCGCTGAACTTAGGATGATAAGAAAGAACAGTTTTATGTCTTGAAATACTACATGGTAAAATTGTTGCTGATATTACAAAAGTCACCGATTTTTAGTTGGACAGACTTTTCAGTAAAGACGATTTTCGAGAAATGGAGGTGGTTGTTGTTGGGATTCTTCGTGAAGAAAACCCAGCACCGGGTGAAGCACGGAGAGGAAGCGTGATAGAGAGAGAGAAGTGGCTTCGCGTGCTTCGAAGGGACTCTGCGCAACGCGAAGCCTAGGCCATTGCATTCATAATCATGTTACATAACAAAGAGTCGACCCCCTCTCCATTGCACGGGAGGGGGTATTTATACCGTGATCAGGAATTACAAATCGATGCCTAAACTACCCCTGATCACGGAGAATAATGTCCAGAATATTCGGTACAAAAATGTCCGGAGGGCACAACAGACTTTTGCCATCTTCCTGTCGAGGGTACACCAGAAACCCTAGCTTCTGACGCACTTGTCCTCCGGGCCCACCCGTAGGTCTTCGGGTACATACGAGGCACCCAGCCGAGCCTCGTCCGAAGTCCATAGCATTAGCGCGGCAGCGACCCTTCGGACGATGGATCCGCCCTTCGTGCCGTGCAGCAGGTCCCGCGGATCTTTGGGCATGCGCGAGGCGCCCCTCCGAGCTTCGTCCGAAGTCTTGAGCCTTCGGATGACGGAGACCCTTCGGGCGCTCGGTACGCCGTTCGCGCCCAGCATCAATCCCTGCGGAAGGAAATACAGGCGACACACGGAGGGTAACTTGGTTAGCCTGGTTAAACCCTTCGGGCACAAAGAGAGGGCTGTCCGGGATCGAGTCGTGCTTCGCGGATCCCCAACAGTAGCCCCTCGTGGGCGAGGTTCAACGCCGATGAGCCGAACCCTCGAAGAACAATCGGATGTGGCCGGAGCCGATCCCGGAAAAACTTCCCTCGCTCATTGGGGTTGATGCTGGCTGTATAGCGCGAAGATGATTTCGTGTTGTCCGGAGGTCGAGAACGCGGTGAAAATGTTGATCTTATCCGCACTCGCGGTTTTCGAGGGCGCATTAACTGCTCGGTTTTTACCCCCCTATATAAGGAGGGGAGGGGGCCGGTCATTTTCCGCGCTCACCTCATTTCTTTTGTGATCTTCGGGTTTTCGCTGTTGTTTTCGCGGCTTCGATTTTCGACGCAACTTCCTTCCAGTCTTCGTGATCTTTTTAAGGTTCGTGGCTGGTCGCTCTTCGGGTTTTCGGATAGGTGCGCGATGATTCTCATTGTAAAATTTGTCTTCGTACAACTTTCAGGTGCTTCTGATGGCTAGAACGAAGCAGACCGCTGCTCTCGTCGACGAAGAGCCGGCGATGTCTGGCGAAGAGGCGACTTTTAGCCAGGAGGGGGCGATGTCCCTTGATGGTGACGGTTCAGAGGAGCTGCTGGACTCGTTGCCCCAGGGCGAGACTGGCGCTCGTGATCCGGAGGATGTCTCCGGTAGGCGCGAGCCCGAAGTCCCGGAAGCTGTCGTTGGTGGCGGGTCCGGAGGCCGTAAAGCTCCGGAAGACGTTCCGGTTGAAAAGCCCTCGGCAGACGACGCGGAGGCTTCGGTTCCGGTTAAAGGTAAGGATTTTGAGGCTAATAGGGATTATGAGATTTATATCGAGAGCGCTTATGCTGGGGACTTCGGGAAAAAATGCTTTAAGGCCGGCGTTGACGCTGGATCTTCGGCTGCAGAGGGGGAGGGTACTCCCGGTTATGGTCATTCTTCGAAGGTTTCTGACGCCCGGATTCGGACACCTGCAGTTATTGACAAGACCTATCGCTTGAACCGCTCCCGGGTTGGCGAAGCCGAGCTGGCTATGTACGTTGAGAGGGGATACTTCGAGGCTGGAAGGGCACGCTGTCCAGGCGACGAGGAAATTCCGCAGCCCAAGGCTAATGAGGCGGTTGTGTTTCGGGATTATTTCGAGGCCGGGCTTCAGCTTCCTGCCCTCTTCATCCTCCAGCGAGTGCTTACGGCGTACGGCATTCAGATACATCACTTGACGCCCAACGCCTTCGTGCAGCTGTCGAAGTTCATCTGGGCCGTGAGAACGTTCAATGCGAAGGTGAATTACGAAGCCTTTTTGCGCTTCTTCAGTTGTCACTTGCAGAACAAGAAGGTGTACTATGACAACGATGTCCTGCTGCTTCAGTATGGGGTCTGCACTTTCCAACCGCGAAGCTTCAGTAAGAAGTCGAAGGTCGAGAAGGTTGCTTTGGTTACCGCTTCGAGGAATCGCTGGGATAATGATTGGGTTGACTACTGGTTCTACGCTGAGGTGCCCGAAGGGGAGAATGATGATGGGTCTTCGTGCTACCCACTAGCCAGTTCGCTGGTTCCAGCGGAGCCCATTTTCTCTCCTGTTTTCACCGGCCGCGGCAAGACCTTCCAGCCTTGTTGTGATGCTTTCAAGAAAGCCTGCAAGGTCATCAGCGGCTGTACTGTTGTAGAGGAGTTTATTGCTGCTGGTGTTTGGCCTGTGGAGGGTGGCTGGAAACCGGATGGCACCGAGAAAATCAAGCTCGAGGAACGCAAGTTCACTTACCGCCGCCCGAAGTTTAATGGGCTTAAAAGGCCTGAAGGTCTTCGGCCATTACAGTTTGTTGAGATGGTCGAGGAGTGCGCTAATCTGCTCTGTGACCCGTTCAGTGCTGCCGAAGCGTATGACGTGGAAAACGGTCTTATCCCGAAGCGCCGTATCAATCGGATCTTCGATTCGCTGAAGATTAGCTATGGTAATCACGCCGTGCCTTTGGGCAGAAAACGGCTCAAGAAAGGGGAGACGCCCGAGATTACGACGACATCTTATATCAAGATGAGGGGCTGGGAAAAGAAAGCCGAAGCTCCCGCCGGAGGCGCTGGGTCTTCGGGTTCGGGTGCTGGACGAGGTCGGGCTCGAGCGGCTTCTCGTCCGCAGAAGACAAGTGCTGTCGCTACGACGAGCACCGTGCTGGCCGAACGCCGGAAGCGGAAGCGGGTCGTGTCTCGAGGTTCGAAAAGCTCCAGAATCTCGGGTGAAGTTCGAGGCGGGTCAAGTTCCCGCTTGGCTTCGGGACAAACGGAATTTGCTTCGGGTTCCCGTGGTGAGGATGAGTATGTGGCTGGTGGTGCCAGGTTGATTGTTTCAGGGAATGCGCCTGTTTCTCCTGGCTTGGAGGCGCTTTCCGAAGGCCGGGACGGGGTTCCCGTGATTGAGTTGTCTGATACCGAAGAATTGTTGGATGGCGCCAGCAGTCTTCGTGTAGATGTTGAGGAGATGCAGGGCACGGAGCCGGGCCGGAGCACCGTGGACATGGTTGGCGATGATGTGTTGGGCTCGACCGGCGTAGAACGGTCTGAAGATACCGGGAGCTCTAGTGCTTCGGAGAATTCTGATGGTTCGTCGTCTTCGGGCGACGATTCTGACTCAAGCTCCGACGCGGGGAGCTCGTACGGGACCACGAAGGATGCTAGCTCTCTCGATGTTTCGCTGGCGGTGATGAGTGGCTTGAGGGAATACAATCCCGAAGGTCCTTAGACTTGTGGCCTTAGTTTTCTTCGCTTTACTCTTTTATATATATTTTTTGTTCTCACGCTTTAATTGTGTTGCGTAGAGCTTCGGGCCACGCTGGAGGCGAATTTCGCTCCTAACCTCGCCGACTTACTGCTCCGGCAAGGCCAAATGGTAATTGGATTGGAGGGTTTCTCTTCGTTTGTATTGTTGACCTTTTGGTCTTTGTTAACACTTCGCTTCTTTGTCAGATTACGCAGGCGTCTCAGGTACTTCGGAAGAAGTTGGAGACTGAAGTGGGCTTCGGAGGTGTCCCCCCAGAGCTCGTCGCGCTTCGCGAGGAGAAAAGTTGCTGGGAGGCGAAGGAAGCTAGCTTCGAAGAGGAGATCGCTCGCTTGAAGAAGGATCTCCAAGAGAAAACTGACTCCTTCGCCGCCTATAAGAAGGATTCCGAAAGGAAACACGCGGCGGCGCTGGAGAAAGTGGAGGACCGAAAGGCCGCTCTGGAGGAGACTATGAGGGCGGAGACCGAACGGCTAAGGTTGAGGGCTTCGGCTTTGTTTCGGTCTTATTCGGAGCTACTTGCTCGCTACGGCCGCCAGCCTCGCCCTCTTCCCGCCGGAGATGATCTGACCCTCGATTCTTTTTTGACTTGGGTCGAGAAAGAGCTGCAGTCTGTGCCCAGCTTGGTGATGAACATGTGTGATCATGGGGCGAAGACCTGTCTCTATGCGCTTCTGGACATTCTGGCGAAGAAGAAGGTTGGCGATTTCCATGAACTTGGTTTCTCCACCTTCCCTTGCGAAGCTATAGAGGGTGCTGATCCTAATACCTCGGCAAGGGCGTTAGCGTTGTTGCGAAGCGCTTTTGGAGGTTTTACTGGAACAAGCACGGCTCCGCGGCCGCCAGTGCTAGCGCTGTTTCTCGCGCGCAGGAGGTAAGGGCTTCGGATGTTTTTGATTTTTTTTTTATTTTTTTTTTGGAGTTTTTATTGAGTTAGTAACCATCGACCTTTTGCAGGCCAAGGAGAAGAAAAGGAAGGAGGCTGGAGGTCCCGCTTCATCTTCGAATCCATCTTCGGTTGACGAGCAGGGGAAGGCGAAGAAGGCCAAGAGCGGTGTCGTTGCCGAAGCTTCCTCCGCTACACCTCGCTCTGCTACACCGTCGGAGCCTGCAGCGAAGGTTGCCGCAAACGAAGATGTTTAGATCCTCGGGGCTACTGGGTTTCGCTTTTGCTTTGTAACTTTAAGGTCTGTAATTCAAAGACGTAATACTGTGTGCAGGTCTCCGAAGAGGGGGCTGTCGTTGAACCTTTATGCTATCAGAACGGTAGGATTTGTGCTACGCGCGCTGCCCATCGTTTGGTTACGAAGATAGTTGGCAATGACGATCTTGGTCGCTTCTGGGGTTACGTTTTCAATGAGTATTTTGCCGCTCGGTCCAAAGTGACTCAGTTGTTTCAAAGAGGTAGGCGCCGGATGCTTCGCGGGCCCCCGCTGATCGTCCCGAAGGTCGAGACTGCGGAGTCTGAAGAGATTTATGACGTTCCGTGGGTGTATGACGATAGCCGTGGTGATGGGCTAGCTGGGATGTTTCTTGAACTCTGAATTTCTGTTTTCGTTTTCGAGCTTTAGGTTTGTTTGTTGTTAGCGATGATACAATTTATGTATTTGTTGTGAACCTTCGGAAAAACTTCCCTCCCCCTAGCAAACGAGGGCGAGGTTGCTAACGCGAAGCCTTTAGCTTCGGAAAAACTTCCCTCCCCCCTAGCAAACGAGGGCGAGGTTGCTTACGCGAAGCCTTTAGCTTCGGAAAAACTTCCCTCCCCCCTAGCAAACGAGGGCGAGGTTGCTTACGCGAAGCCTCTAGCTTTGGAAAAACTTCCCTCCCCCCTAGCAAACGAGGGCGAGGTTGCTTACGCGAAGCCTCTAGCTTCGGAAAAACTTCCCTCCCCCCTAGCAAACGAGGGCGAGGTTGCTTACGCGAAGCCTTTAGCTTCGGAAATACTTCCCTCCCCCCTAGCAAACGAGGGCAAGGTTGCTTACACGAAGCCTTTAGCTTCGGAAATACTTCCCTCCCCCCTAGTAAACAAGGGCAAGGTTGCTTACTGTTGACGGTCGTTACGGACCAATTTCGACCATCAACTAGCTCAATAAACAAGAAGGATTGGACATTCTTTACACGCATTTTATTTAAGAATAATCTATTTCCACATGTACCTCTAGATTTTAGTGTGCAGGTGGAATAAGGGAGAAATCCAGGTGAAATCATGCCCCAAGGCGACGAATCAACACTTCTACAAAACAACGTTCGCCGCGGGAATACAACTTCAAGACAAAAAGGCCAAATCTCGCCAAAGTCCAACACAACCAAGGCCTAATGCACCTGGATCAGAGAAGAGCAACCAGAGGGGGAGCCACCTGCCAAAGCCCAGCCCAGGAGGGGCCAGGCACAGGTCGGCCGACCCCCCTGGACCAGGTCGGCCGACCTGGCAGGGTGGCCCCCTGGGTCCCACTTTTTGTGGCGGTTTGTTACCGACCTCTGGAGGTCGGTTCCCCCTACATTAAATGCCACCGACCTCGGGAACCGCCTCAAAGTTACCGACCTTCAAAGCCTATATAAGGAGGGGTACCCCCCTCCTTCAACACACACACAATACACAAGGATCATTCCCTCCTCCTCACACTAGAGCTAGAGGCAATTCTAGGTAGTGCTAGGCTGAGTAGTGGGTTGCCCTATTGCTCCCAAAGTCTTGTGGAGAATTGGGTAGCGCTCTTGTATCCTTCCTCTCTCTTTGTAAGACTTGTTATTTAATCTATGGAATACAAGTATTCATATAGTTGTTATGAGCTTGCTAGTTCTATCATGATCTTGTATGATCGTTCGTTGTTCGTTCATGCTCGTTCATCATTCGTTCTTCGTTCGTTCATACTCGATCATCGATTATTCTTGAACTTGCTTAATCGTTCATCGTTCGTCGCTCGTTCTTGAGCGACAAACGCTTATGCATGACTTAGTGCTAGCTTTGATCCCTTTTATCTAGTTTATGCTAGTTAGGCTAGTTGTTCTCATGTTTAGGCATCGGCTCATTGTCCTGCAAAGGTGCTCTAGATTTATCACCCCGTCGATCCGAAGGGTTGGGGGTGCCTCGAGGGATCTAGAGTCGTGGTTAGTAACGCTGGCATGGTGCCGGGGTAGTCTATCCACCCTTGGGTATGTGCGTGTCCCACGGTTTGTAGAGGTAGGTGGCAGGAAGTGACAGCCCTGTCCATCCAAAGGAACCCTCCACGTTCGGGCACGGCATAGGAGTACGTAAATAGGCCGGAGTCGCAAGGCAGACCTTGCGTATGCCGGATCTCCCGATGTTGCCTAGGCATTAGACGCTTGCTTGTGCTTGCATGACGCTAGATGATAGGTAGAGGTTGTGCACGCTATATGAATGTTGTACCTTTGGAGTAGTAGCTCGCTAGTCTAACTTAGCATTGCTTAGGATTGTCTCTCGCCTTTTATTAGAGAGAGTGGAATGCCTTCGTGTGTGTCGCACTATCCTTATTATTATTAAACCTTACCCCTGCATTGGAATGTGGTTATATCACTTATCGTTTGTAACACCATGAACATAAGTACTCTTGTCAACTATGTCTTCCTTTGGGAAAATATAAATACGATACCCTGGATATACTCTCGGGTGAAATGCTACAA